>JAJEKV010000489.1:0-173828 GCA_021234155.1 Isoetes taiwanensis
CATTTTACAACCAAGTCCAAATGGCTCCCAGTTGGACTACAAATGGAAACCCAACGTTTTGTGGATTATGAATTCCTGAAAAAAGATTGAACAAAGATGTGCTTTGCATGCTTTTTTAACAAACTCCATATGACTTCCAGAGGCATTATATCTTCCAATAGCCAGAGTCTACTAATTACATTTGACGAGAGTCAAACCTAAATCTCTTGTTTGGAAGTCAACTATCCTAACCATTGGACTATAAGTGCAATCCATAATTTGGTATATTACGAACACTTGAAAGAATAACAACATGTGCTATGAATGCATTTTTTATTATGAACTCTTGGAAGAAGATTAGCAAAAAAGTGCCATGGATGCATTTTTTAGGAGCAAGTCAAATGGCTTGCAAACGCATTTAACTACTCAGAGCAGGCTCTACTACATGCATTTGCCGAGAGTTGAACCCGGGTCTATTGCTTGGAAGGCAATTATCCTAACCGTTGGACTACAAATGCAACCCAACATTTGATGCATCATGAACTTCTGGAAGAGGATTAACAAAGATGTGCTTTGTATGCCATTTTACAACCAAGTCGGATGGCTCCCGGTTGGACTACAAATACAACCAACGTTTTGTGGATTATGAATTCCTGAAAAAGATTGAACAAAGATGTGCTTTGCATGCTTTTTAACCAACTCGGATGACTTCCGGAGGCAATATGTCTTCCAATAGCGAGTCTACTAATTACATTTTGCGAATCAAACCTAAATCTCTTCTTGGAAGTCAATTATCCTAACCATTGGACTATAAGTGCAATCCATAATTTGGTGTATTACGAAGTCTTGAACGAATAACAACATGTGCTATGCATGCATTTTTTATTATGAACTCTTGGAAGAATATTAATAAAAAAGTGCCATGGATGCATTTTTTAGGACCAGGCAAAATATGTCTTAACATTGCATTTGCCCGAGTTGAACCGGGTCTATTGCTTGGAAGGCAATTATCCTAACCGTTGGACTACAAATGCAACCCAACATTTTAGTGCATCATGAACTTCGGAAGAGAGGATTAACAAAGATGTCTTTGCATGCCATTTTACAACCAAGTCGGAGTCTAGCGTTTGTGGATTATGAATGAAAAAGATTGAACAAAATTAACTTTTTAACCAACTTGACTTCAGAGTCTATATTCAAACCAATAATCTGAAAAAACCATGCATCCATTTTTTATTCATGACACTTGAAAACCCAAATCTACCATGGATGCATTTTTAGAACAAGGAATATTCAAATCTACTTGCCATGCATTTGCGAGAGTTGAACCGGGTCTATTGCTTGGAAGTCAATTATCCTAACCATTGGACTACAAATGCAATCCAACATTTAGTGCATCATGAACTCTTGAAGAGGATTAACAAACATGTGCTTTGCATGCCATTTTACAACCAAGTCTCTTGGATGGAATATTGGACTACAAAAGTGCCATGGATGTTTTTTGGATTATGAATTCTGAAAAAAGATTGAACAAATTGCTTTGCATGCTTTTTTAACCAACTGATAAAGGTCTATGTCTTCCAATAGCAATTATACTAACCATTTGGACTACAAATCAAACCTAAATTTGGAAGTCAATTATCCTAAAACCATTGGACTATTGAATAACAACATGTGCTATGCATGGAAGAATATTAACAAAAAAAGTGCCATGGATGCATTTTTTAGGACCAAGTGAACAATGACTTGCAAACTGATGACTTCGAGAGGCGTTTAACTACTACAAGAATCAAACCTAAATCTCTTGCTTGGAAGTCAATTATCCTTGCAATCCATAATTTGGATGTATTCAAAGTATTGAAGAATAACAACTCTACTACATGCATTTTTTTTATGAACTCTTTGAAGAATATTAACAAAAAATGGATGCATTTTTAGGACCAAGTCCAAACTATGAACTCTACTACATGCATTTGCCGAGTTGAACCGGGTCTATTGCTTGGAAGGCAATTATCCTAACCGTTGGACTACAAATGCAACCCAACATTTAGTGCATCATGAACATTTGATGCATTTTACGGAAGAGGATTAACAAAGATGTGCTTTGCATGCCATTTTACAACCAAGTCCGGATGGCTCGGTTGGACTACAAATACAAATAGCGTTTAGGTGGATTATGAATTCTGAAAAAGATTGAACAAAGATGTGCTTTGCATGCTTTTTAACCAACTCGGATGACTTCGGAGGCAATATGTCTTCCAATAGCGAGTCTACTAATTACATTTGGCGAGAGTCAAACCTAAATCTCTTGCTTGGAAGTCAATTATCCTAACCATTGGACTATAAGTGCAATCCATAATTTGGTGTATTACGAACTCTTGAAAGAATAACAACATGTGCTATGCATGCATTTTTATTATGAACTCTTGGAAGAATATTAACAAAAAAGTGCCATGGATGCATTTTTTAGGACCAAGTTAAATGACTGCATTTGAAATGCGAACCTATTGTTTGGAAGGCAATTTCCTACATGAACTGTACTACAAATGCAACAAACATTTTGCAATCATTTGGCAAGCGTTTAACTTCGGACTTTGCATACTCTACTATGCATTACAAATGCAACCGAAAGTTGAACCTAGTGCATCGAACCATTCTATTGCTTGGAAGGCCATTTTACAACCAAATTATCCTAACCGTTGGACTACAAATGCAACCCAACATTTAGTGCATCATGAACTTCACGAAAAAAGAAGAGGATTAACAAAATGTGCTTTGCATGCCATTTTACAACCAAGTCCGGATGGCTCCCCATTGGACTATCCAAATGCAACAACTTGAACGAATTTGAATGGATTATGAATTCTTGAAAAAGATTGAAAAAAGATGTGCATTTTTGCATGCTTTTTTTAACCAACTCAGATGACTTCGGAAGGCAATTATATGTCTTCAAATAGCAACATTTGAGCATCTACTAATTACATTTGCCATTTTACAACCAAGTCGAGAATCAAACCTAAATCTCTTGGATTTGGAAAAAGATTGAACAAAATTATGCTTTTTAACTAACCATTGGACTATCAAACCTAAAAGTCAATTATCCTAACCATTGGACTATAAGTGCAATCCATAATTTGGTGTATTACGAACTCTTGAAAGATTTTTTATCATGAACTCTTGGAAGAATATTAACAAAAAAGTGTCATGGATGCATTTTTTAGGACCAAGTCCAGATGACTTGCAAACGCATTTAACTACTCAGAGCAGACTCTACTACATGCATTTGCCGAGAGTTGAACTCGGGTCTATTGCTTGGAAGGCAATTATCCTAACCGTTGGACTACAAATGCAACCCAACATTTAGTGCAACATGAACTTCTGGAAGAGGATTAACAAAGACTAGCTTTGCATGCCATTTTACAACCAAGTGGATGCATCCAATGTGGTTGTAATTAAAGTGTTTGGGAATCATGTGCTTAAATCTAAAAAATGGGGCATTTATAGTCGTTATTTATATAGCTTGTATATTCATTATTTTGATATTTTTGGTTATAGAAGATGTAAAGGATAGTTTTTGGACATGTTCTCTAATTTTTCACTATAATTGGGGTTGCAATAGGTGGAAGTATCATGTTTTGGACGCATTGATTCAACATGTATTATTTGAGTATTAGTGGAATGTCCCCTTATTCTATAGTAGTAGTAGGGGGTTGGGCTTTGTTTTGAAAACTGAGGGAATGCTTGGCCAAAATCTTTATTTTATGGAATAAACGATTGACAATCAGTCCTCCACAATATTGATGATTTATTAATGATAAATCCAAAAGGTCTACATGCATCAGTTACTACAAAAATGGCACAATGCTTTCCTATCTCCAAATGGTTTGTTAAAAATCATAATAGCACTTCTAGTCATCCTTATCCAACGAAATTCCAAGTTCCTCGCAGAGCTTCAATTGCTCTGCATCTAAAAAATACAACTTCGATGTGGCAATTCCTTATAATAGGTTGGATTAGGCTTGGTATAAACTCAAAGTCTCCAACATTAGACCTCAAAAGTGGAAATATATCTTTACAAAGTAAGGCAAGATGTTTTAATCTAGGGTCTTCAATATATGGTCATTTGCAGTTCATTCCATGATGGGTAACACCACCATTTCATTGTTGCTAGCCAAGACAATGTTATTACAAAATCCACTTTTTTGTCAATGTCACTTAAAGATTGAATACATTTTCCACTACATGGGCAAGTCATGCAACCGGGATTATTAGATATTCGGCCGGGTTAAGAAACTAAGAAGGAAGGAGCCATCATATCCATTCAAACTAATATATCTTAGCACAACATCACCATAAGGAAATTGCCCACCTTTGGTGGGCTTTCCATGGTCATTATATGAAGATTGGACTGGAACACTAATGTGATGTGTACCAATGGGTTACATTTGGTATGATTATGACTTTTTGCCGCTTTGATTCATGTAGACTACAAAAAGCCGTGTTGTACAAATAGTTGAAAAACATGTGGGGCCATTTTGATTTTATCAAAATGTGTTGGTATAATTTGCCCTCATCATTATCAACACATTTGTTTGTTTGTTCGATTGTCCATCCGGGAATATGCAACAATTACGAATATTAACAAACTACGGTAGTCTCGATGTAGGTTGAGGCATTTCTTCAAACCATCTTTGGCATTTGTTGAAAGAGCCTAAGTTCCTCATTTACATATTCTTGTTGAGCGCATTCGCAAGCAGAAATCATGATGTTCCATGACATTAAATTATGTAGAGGCATTTGAAGGAATAATATGAGAGCTCGCCATTTTAAGCTCTCCTACCGAAATGCATATATTGTAATCATAATAGTCCATGAGATAATGTTAAGGGATTAAGGGTAAAAAATGTCCAATGACTTTGTTGCAATTATATGCCTCCTTAGAATATGCCATTATAACATAATTCCAAGACACATCCTTGTATGGCATTTTTTTTTTCAAATAAAAAAATGTCCCATGCCTTTTCTACTTGTCCCTCCTTAAAATATACCAAAACACTACATCCCAATATCGCATTTTTTTCTAATAAGTTAAGTCCATCATTCACTTGCCCATGTTGGGATTAAGCTGATATCATAGAATTATAATAAACAGGCGATGCAAGGTGTCATACATTTCCATAACATCAGTTAAGGCACCACATTTTCCATACATATGAATGAGAAGATTTCCAAATTAAACTACTAATTAGTTAATACAGAAGAATCTAGAGTTGGATAACGACGCTAAGGTTAAAACTGGACGGAGCCAAATATAGTATACCTCAATGGCATGTGCTAATTGTGAGAAAACTTAGAATAAAATGATCCAGTGAACAAATTAATTTGTATGGAACTTTGTTGCATGCATTTGAAGTTAATGGCTAATTTCAAATCAAATCATTAGAGAAGTCATTTTTCAAGTCTTAGAGGGCAAATGTGCCACATATGACAAAAGAGAAAATTGAAAGTTGTTAGCGTAGTCACTTCCTAGAGGGCAAATGTGCCACATATGACAAAAAGAGAAAATTGAAAGTTGTTAGCATTTTTAATTTCCCACTTGTCTTTACAATCTTGGATCAAGCTCGGATCTTCCGGTCATCCACATAAAGCACTTTATGCAAATCTGACCCTCCCTATGTAGTCTTTTTTTCTTTGAAATTCCTGATTCAATGATGAGTTATTGGTTTTGGCTCGGCAACATCTTGGAACCATTTTTAGTCCATGTAAGTCTTTTGAAGTTCACACACCAACTTCCCCACTTTCGATGAACAAAGCTTTGGCTACTCCATATAAATGTCTTGAGATCATTATTGAGCTTTTGAAGTCCAAAAGTCAAAGTGAGCTTTTTTGGAAAAATACGCAATTCTGACCCAAAGTAGATGCAAGTACTTTTTTTTGAAGAGAATTTCCTCACTTTTGGACTTCCTATGGAATAGGTATTTGCATTTGAGGGTCCCACTATGGCCAAAGGGTTGGAAGAAGAAAAATTATCTGCATTTGGAGGTCCGACATGCAAGATCTGGACCATAGCCCATTTGCTTAGCCTTTGACAATTTAGATTGGAAACACCTGCAAGAACATCAGGCCTTGAGATGAGCTTGACTATTACTTGGTAGTATTTTAGCATATTAACAAACAACTGACTAATCATTTGTGTTGATTCCCTTTCTGCATGGTCTCTCTCCATACCGGATCACCTTTTTAGCAAAATCATGATCAATATCCTTGCCATTTGAAAATCCAAGTGCTTGTAAATGCATAAAAAAATTGACACGCAACCCATTTTGATTTCTCCTGATTCTCGCCACAACTAATAAATTGATCTTTTTGAGAATATGTTATATTGCATTTTTTTACTGCGACAATGCTCTTGCTCATGCATGCATTGTTCTTGCTCACATGCATCGCCTTAGTTCATGTATCTGCCTGCAGCTTCATATTTGTCAGAACAACAGAATACATAATCTCTTCTTTACATAATTCCCGCCATGGCAATAACCACCCTTCTTTACTCCCTACAGCTCCCATAATAAATGCCATGGCAATAGCCAAGCCCCGTTTGCATGTCAAAGTGCAAAATAATTGCTTGCATTATTTTAATTGCAAAGGAATAAGTGCAGAATAAGCAATGGTTTGAATGATCCCTTTATGATCTGATTTAAGTGGAGAAGGGAATTAAGATAGACATATGGCTAATATCAAGGCCTAATATGAAGTAGGACTTAGATTTAAATAAACAGAAGATGATGTAAATTTGTGCAGATATATGCTAGAACAGTGAACCAAAAATAAGAATTTTCCTATTAATGACATTAGAAAATTTAGCTTGAATGGCATAGGATAATGGAACTTAAAGATGATGAGGAGAAAGGAAGCTTGGTTATAGTAAAACTCAATTGTAATTTTAACATAAATTCTACTCCGTCAATAATATGGACAAACTGAAATCAAAGAGCAAATTACAAAAAACAAATCCCAGAAACATACCTATTTCTTGAAGTCACAGCAGCTCCTTCAGACGTATTATTCAAATTCTTGCTTACATTTTACAGATCACTCACCTGCAAGAACCTGTCTCTTAGATCTGTGCAATGGCATAGAACTGGCATGTATATTTCCAAACTTTGCATTTCAAGTAAGAGCCGACACCTGTGAACGTAGTGGCTTAACATCTACCTGAAGGATCCGGCAGCTTATTCTCTATCAAGAATTTTCCATTTGCATAACAATGAAGGTTGATGCGGGCATCCATGGGCGTCATACCCTAACCTTCTCCGACATCACTGTTGGAAGCAAAATCATCCCATTTTGACCCAGCCAAAAAAACTCTTGGAAATAAAAAAAAAAACTCAAAATTTTGTGACGTGGCATCATCATAGCCATTGGTCAAATGACTTGCAACATTTTTTATTATGAACTCTTGGGCCCGTTAAAATTCCATGGATGCATTTTGGGTCCAACACTTACACAATAACATTATAATATAAGATGTGCTTTGCATGCCATTTTACAACCAAGTCCAGATGGCTCCCAGTTGGACTACAAATGCAACCCAACATTTGATGCATCATGAACTTCTGGAAGAGGATTAACAAAGATGTGCTTTGTATGCCATTTTACAACCAAGTCCAGATGGCTCCTAATTGGACTACAAATACACCGATTTTACGTGGATTATGAATTCCTGAAAAAAGATTGAACAAAGATGTGCTTTGCATGCTTTTTATGAATTCCAGAGGCAATATGTCTTCCAATAGCCAGAGTCTACTAATTACATTTGACGAGAATCAAACCTAAATCTCTTGCTTGGAAGTCAATTATCCTAACCATTGGACTATAAGTGCAATCCATAATTTGGTGTATTACGAAGTCTTGAACGAATAACAACATGTGCTATGCATGCATTTTTTATTATGAACTCTTGGAAGAATATTAATAAAAAAGTGCCATGGATGCATTTTTTAGGACCAAGTCCAGATGACTTGCAAACGCATTTAACTACTCAGAGCAGACTCTACTACATGCATTTGCCGAGAGTTGAACCCGGGTCTATTGCTTGGAAGGCAATTATCCTAACCGTTGGACTACAAATGCAACCCAACATTTAGTGCATCATGAACTTCTGGAAGAGGATTAACAAAGATGTGCTTTGCATGCCATTTTACAACCAAGTCCAGATGGCTCCCAGTTGGACTACAAATGCAACCCAACGTTTCGTGGATTATGAATTCCTGAAAAAAGATTGAACAAAGATGTGCTTTGCATGCTTTTTTAACCAACTCCAGATGACTTCCAGAGGCAATATGTCTTCCAATAGCCAGAGTCTACTAATTACATTTGACGAGAATCAAACCTAAATCTCTTACTTGGAAGTCAATTATCCTAACCATTGGATTATAAGTGCAATCCATAATTTGGTGTATTACAAACTCTTGAAAGAATAACAACATGTGTTATGCATGAATTTTTTATTATGAACTCTTGGAAGAAGATTAGCAAAAAAGTGCCATGGATGCATTTTTTAGGACCAAGTCCACATGACTTGCAAACGCGTTTAACTACTCAGAGCAGACTCTACTGCAGCATTTGCCGAGAGTCGAACCCGGGTCTATTGCTTGGAAGGCAATTATCCTAACCGTTGTACTACAAATGCAACCCAACATTTAGTGCATCATGAACTTCTGGAAGAGGATTAACAAAGATGTGCTTTGCATGCCATTTTACAACCAAGTCCAAATGGCTCCCAGTTGGACTACAAATGGAAACCCAACGTTTTGTGGATTATGAATTCCTGAAAAAAGATTGAACAAAGATGTGCTTTGCATGCTTTTTTAACAAACTCCATATGACTTCCAGAGGCATTATATCTTCCAATAGCCAGAGTCTACTAATTACATTTGACGAGAGTCAAACCTAAATCTCTTGTTTGGAAGTCAACTATCCTAACCATTGGACTATAAGTGCAATCCATAATTTGGTATATTACGAACACTTGAAAGAATAACAACATGTGCTATGAATGCATTTTTTATTATGAACTCTTGGAAGAAGATTAGCAAAAAAGTGCCATGGATGCATTTTTTAGGACCAAGTCGGATGACTTGCAAAGCGCGTTTAACTACTCGAGGAGAGACTCTACTACATGCATTTGCTTTGAGAGTTGAAACCGGGTCTATTGCTTGGAAGGCAATTATCCTAACCGTTGGACTACAAATGCAACCCAACATTTAGTGCATCATGAACTTACGGAAGAGGATTAACAAAGATGTGCTTTGCATGCCATTTTACAACCAAGTCGGATGGCTCCGGTTGGACTACAAATGCAATAGGCGTTTAGTGGATTATGAATTCTGAAAAAGATTGAACAAAGATGTGCTTTGCATGCTTTTTAACCAACTCGGATGACTTCGAGGCAATATGTCTTCCAATAGAAAATCTACTAATTACATTTGACTCCGAGAGTCAAACCTAAATCTCTTGATGAGTCAATTATCCTAACCATTGGACTATAAGTGCAATCCATAATTTGGTGTATTACGAACTCTTGAAAGAATAACAACATGTTTTATGCATGCATTTTTTATTATGAACTCTTGGAAGAATATTACAACAAAAAGTGCCATGGATGCATTTTTTAGGACCAAGTCGGATGACTTGCAAGCGTTTAACTACTTCGCCAAGCCGAGACTCTACTACATGCATTTTGCGAGAATTCCAATAGCCAGAAGTTGAACCGGGTCTATTGCTTGGAAGGCAATTATCTAACCGTTGGACTACAAATGCAACCCAACATTTAGTGCATCATGAACTTCGGAAGAGGATTAACAAAAGATGTGCTTTGCATGCCATTTTACAACCAAGGGGGAGGATGGCTCCCGGTTGGACTACAAATGCCAGCGTTTAGAAGTGGATTATGAATTCTGAAAAAGATTGAACAAAGATGTGCTTTGCATGCTTTTTTAACCAACTCGGATGACTTCGGATGGCAATATGTCTTCCAATAGCGAGTCTACTAATTACATTTTGCTTGAAGGAGAGAGTCAAACCTAAATCTCTTGCTTGGAAGTCAATTATCCTAACCATTGGACTATAAGTGCAATCCATAATTTGGTGTATTACGAACTCTTGAAAGAATAACATGTGCTATGCATGCATTTTTTTATCATGAACTCTTGGAAGAATATTAACAAAAAGTGCCATGGATGCATTTTTTTAGGACCAAGTCAAATGACTTGCAAAGCGTTTAACTACTCGAGGAGCAGACTCTACTACATGCATGCATGACATGAACCGGGTCTATTGCTTGGAAGGCAATTATCCTAACCGTTGGACTACAAATGCAACCCAACATTTAGTGCATCATGAACTT
Organism: Isoetes taiwanensis; assembly: GCA_021234155.1. NCBI lineage: Eukaryota > Viridiplantae > Streptophyta > Lycopodiopsida > Isoetales > Isoetaceae > Isoetes > Isoetes taiwanensis. Next base: position 10,388 of record JAJEKV010000489.1, read on the forward strand.
CTGGAAGAGGATTAACAAAGATGTGCTTTGCATGCCATTTTACAACCAAGTCGAGATGGCTCCCGGTTTGGACTACAAATGCAACTTAGCGTTTCGTGGATTATGAATTCCTGAAAAAAGATTGAACAAAGATGTGCTTTGCATGCTTTTTTAACCAAGTCCAGATGACTTCCAGAGGCAATATGTCTTCCAATAGCCAGAGTCTACTAATTACATTTGGCGACAGTCAATTATCCTAACCATTGGACTATAAGTGCAATCCATAATTTGGTGTATTACGAACTCTTGAAAGAATAACAACATGTGCTATGTATGCATTTTTTATTATGATCTCTTGGAAGAAGATTAGCAAAAAAGTGCCAAGGATGCATTTTTTAGGACCAAGTTCAAATGACTTGCAAACGCATTTAACTACTCAGAGCAGACTCTACTACATGCATTTGCCGGGAGTCGAACCCGGGTCTATTGCTTGGAAGGCAATTATCCTAACCGTTGGACTACAAATGCAACCCAACATTTAGTGCATCATGAACTTCTGGAAGAGGATTAACAAAGATGTGCTTTGCATGCCATTTTACAACCAAGTCCAGATGGCTCCCAGTTGGACTACAAATGCAACAAACATTTCGTGGATTATGAATTCCTAAAAAAAGATTGATCAAAGATGTTCTTTGCATGCTTTTTTAACCAACTCCAGATAACTTCCAGAGGCAATATGTCTTCCAATAGCCAGAGTCTACTAATTACATTCGACAAGAGTCAAACCTAAATCTCTTGCTTGGAAGTCAATTATCCTAACCATTGGACTATAAGTGCAATCCATAATTTGGTGTATTACGAACACTTGAAAGAACAACAACATGTGCTGTGAATGCATTTTTTATTATGAACTCTTGGAATAAGATTAACAAAAAAGTGCCATGGATGCATCTTTTAGGACCAAGTCAAATGACTTGCAAACACGTTTAACTACTCAGAGTAGACTTTACTACATGCATTTGCCGGGAGTCGAACCCGGGTCTATTGCTTGGAAGGCAATTATCCTAACCGTTGGACTACAAATGCAACCCAACATTTAGTGCATCATGAAGTTCTGGAAGAGGATTAACAAAGATGTGCTTTGCATGCCATTTTACAACCAAGTCCAGATGGCTCCCAATTGGACTACAAATGCAACCCAACGTTTCGTGGATTATGAATTCCTGAAAAAGATTGATCAAAGATGTTCTTTGCATGCTTTTTTAACCAACTCCAGATGACTTCCAGAGGCAATATGTCTTCCAATAGCCAGAGTCTACTAATTACATTTGACGAGAGTCAAACCTAAATCTCTTGCTTGGAAGTCAATTATCCTAACCATTGGACTATAAGTGCAATCCATAATTTGGTGTATTACGAACTCTTGAAAGAATAACAACATGTGCTATGCATGCATTTTTTATCATGAACTCTTGGAAGAATATTAACAAAAAAGAGCCATGGATGCATTTTTTAGGACCAAGTCCAGATGACTTGCAAACGCATTTAACTACTCAGAGCAGACTCTACTACATGCATTTGCCGGGAGTCGAACCCGGGTCTATTGCTTGGAAGGCAATTATCCTAACCGTTGGACTACAAATGCAACCCAACATTTAGTGCATCATGAACTTCTGGAAGAGGATTAACAAAGATGTGCTTTGCATGCCATTTTACAACCAAGTCCAGATGGCTCCCAGTTGGACTACAAATGCAACCCAACGTTTCGTGGATTATGAATTCCTGAAAAAAGATTGAACAAAGATGTGCTTTGCATGCTTTTTTAACCAACTCCAGATGACTTCCGGAGGCAATATGTCTTCCAATAGCCAGAGTCTACTAATTACATTTGACGAGAATCAAACCTAAATCTCTTGCTTGGAAGTCAATTATCCTAACCATTGGACTATAAGTGCAATCCATAATTTGGTGTATTACGAACTCTTGAAAGAATAACAACATGTGCTATGCATGCATTTTTATTATGAACTCTTGGAAGAATATTAACAAAAAGTGCCATGGATGCATTTTTAGGACCAAGTCGGATGACTTGCAAACGCATTTAACTACTACTCGAGCTAACTCTACTACATGCATTTTTGAGAGTCGAACCGGGTCTATTGCTTGGAAGGCAATTATCCTAACCGTTGGACTACAAATGCAACCCAACATTTAGTGCATCATGAACTTCTGGAAGAGGATTAACAAAGATGTGCTTTGCATGCCATTTTACAACCAAGTCCAGATGGCTCCCAGTTGGACTACAAATGCAACCCAACGTTTCGTGGATTATGAATTCCTGAAAAAAGATTGAACAAAGATGTGCTTTGCATGCTTTTTTAACCAACTCCAGATGACTTCCAGAGGCAATATGTCTTCCAATAGCCAGAGTCTACTAATTACATTTGACGAGAATCAAACCTAAATCTCTTGCTTGGAAGTCAATTATCCTAACCATTGGACTATAAGTGCAATCCATAATTTGGTGTATTACGAACTCTTGAAAGAATAACAACATGTGCTATGCATGCATTTTTTATCATGAACTCTTGGAAGAATATTAACAAAAAAGTGCCATGGATGCATTTTTTAGGACCAAGTCCAGATGACTTGCAAACGCGTTTAACTACTCAGAGCAGACTCTACTACATGCATTTGCCAGGAGTCGAACCCGGGTCTATTGCTTGGAAGGCAATTATCCTAACCGTTGGACTACAAATGCAACCCAACATTTAGTGCATCATGAACTTCTGGAAGAGGATTAACAAAGATGTGCTTTGCATGCCATTTTACAACCAAGTCCAGATGGCTCCCAGTTGGACTACAAATGCAACCCAACGTTTCGTGGATTATGAATTCCTGAAAAAAGATTGAACAAAGATGTGCTTTGCATGCTTTTTTAACCAACTCCAGATGACTTCCAGAGGCAATATGTCTTCCAATAGCGAGTCTACTAATTACATTTTACGAGAATCAAACCTAAATCTCTTGCTTGGAAGTCAATTATCCTAACCATTGGACTATAAGTGCAATCCATAATTTGGTGTATTACGAACTCTTGAAAGAATAACAACATGTGCTATGCATGCAATTTTATTATGAACTCTTGGAAGAAGATTAGCAAAAAAGTGCCATGGATGCATTTTTTAGGACCAAGTCCAGATGACTTGCAAACGCGTTTAACTACTCAGAGCAGACTCTACTACATGCATTTGCCGGGAGTCGAACCCGGGTCTATTGCTTGGAAGGCAATTATCCTAACCGTTGGACTACAAATGCAACCCAACATTTAGTGCATCATGAACTTCTGGAAGAGGATTAACAAAGATGTGCTTTGCATGCCATTTTACAACCAAGTCGGATGGCTCCCGGTTCGGACTACAAATACAACTTACAAAAAATAAGCCAAGATTTTTGTAATTCTGAATTATAAAAACTTTTTTTTTTCAAGTCTACTTTAACAACTTTTCCATGGATTTTTTAAACAATATCAAAACAATAATTTGAACCTTTGTATCGTCTTCCAATACTTTATGTATGTTACATGAAGATTGAATGACACTTTGGATGTTCATTGCTTAAATTATAAGTTACATCAAGTAAAAATTATCCTAACATTGGACTATAAGTGCAATCCATAATTTGCTCAAGTCCATTTTATACGAAACAATTGCCATGAAGCCAAACACACTCCATTGTAGAAAGCACTACAACAAATAATAACCTTAAGTGTTTCCTTAACAAAAGCTTGCCATGGATGTCATTATCCAGGAGCATTTTCCATATTCTTCATGCATTTTTTATTCTAAACAACAAAGACTCTAAAGATGTTTAAGTTGGTCGAAAAAAAGTGAATATTGATTGAATTGCGGCAATTAGTTTCACCTAGCAAGTTGCCCTACAAATGCAACCCAATTGGGGTTTAAAGCAAAGAAGAATAACAATAAATTGATTTGCCATAACAAAGATGATGCTATTTGCCATGCCATTTTATGAAAAGCAACTCTATATGGCTATCACCATTGGACTACAAATGTTATCCATTTCCTAGCTCCTCATTATCATTCCATTGGTGCAAAAGAAGTTGATATAAGATGTGCTTTGCATTGTTTTTAAACAACAACTTCAAAATGACTTTACAAAACAATATGCCTTCTAGAATATTGAACAAAGATGTGCTTTGTTACTAATAGATTCCCAACTCAGGATGACTTCCAAACAATAAATCTCTTGACTTTCAAATTTTTATCCTAACCATTGGACTGCAAGTGCAATCCATTTTTGGTTTATTGATGAACTCTTGAAAAAATAACATGAGGGAATGCCCTAACCTTCATTTTTTATGATGAACTCTTGGAAGAATATTAACAAACTTTGCCATGGATGCATTTTTTAGGACCAAGTGGAATGACTTGCCTTCACGTTTAAACCAACACCAACTTAGGACTCTCGGCATATGCACATGAATGCCTCATTTAACATCCACGGGTCTATTGCTTGAAGGCAATTATCTAACCGTTGGACTACAAATGCAACCCAACATTTTATATGCATCATGAACTTACGGAAGAGGATTAACAAAGATGTGCTTTGCATGCCATTTTACAACCAAAGTCAGATGGCTTCCGGTTGGACTACAAATGGAACCCAACGTTTTGTGGATTATGAATTCCTGAAAAAAGATTGAACAAAGATGTGCTTTGCATGCTTTTTTAACAAACTCCATATGACTTCCAGAGGCATTATATCTTCCAATAGCCAGAGTCTACTAATTACATTTGACGAGAGTCAAACCTAAATCTCTTGTTTGGAAGTCAACTATCCTAACCATTGGACTATAAGTGCAATCCATAATTTGGTATATTACGAACACTTGAAAGAATAACAACATGTGCTATGAATGCATTTTTTATTATGAACTCTTGGAAGAAGATTAGCAAAAAAGTGCCATGGATGCATTTTTTAGGAGCAAGTCAGATGGCTTGCAAACGCATTTAACTACTCAGAGCAGACTCTACTACATGCATTTGCCGGGAGTCGAACCCGGGTCTATTGCTTGGAAGGCAATTATCCTAACCGTTGGACTACAAATGCAACCCAACATTTGATGCATCATGAACTTCTGGAAGAGGATTAACAAAGATGTGCTTTGCATGCCATTTTACAACCAAGTCCAGATGGCTCCCAGTTGGACTACAAATGCAACCCGATGTTTCGTGGATTATGAATTCCTGAAAAAAGATTGAACAAAGATGTGCTTTGCATGCTTTTTTAACCAACTCCAGATGACTTCCAGAGGCAATATGTCTTCCAATAGCCAGAGTCTACTTTACTTTTTTTAATTGAAGGCCATAGATAATATATTGACAAAATTAAGTTAAAGTTACAAAATTACTTTTTGAAGGGAAGTGTAACCCTGGTTACCACCTATATATATATAGAGGTAGAAGTTTAAGCCCAAAAAAAGATATAGATATGCATACCAGTGTTCTTAGAAAGCATCCACAACCTAAAAAGTAGGATTTTAGATTAGAATTGGCTAGATTTGATGCCCTTTGACCATAGTTGAAAGTCGCGAGAAAGCACATAGGCATGCCTCGGCTTTTGCCATATTGAACCTCCCACGATTATCCTTGGCCATGCACAAGGGCCGGCGTCACGACGGATATCGATCGCGGGGAGCACTCACATTCACAAGTCTCGTCATGACTCTCACCATGCGGGGGCGAATACTTTGATCCCTTTGCTCATTTGTTCTCGGATCGATCTTTTTTCCACTTGAGTTTCGAGCGAGCATGAAAATGATTCTGAAAAGCAACCAAGTAAAATATGAGAAGAGGATGAGAAATTCAAGAATACTTAACACGTATTTGTTATCCATCTTATGTCATAATAATCTATCCGCTTAATATGACCTCAGGATGAGTGATGTCACAATTAAAGATGAAGTTATTCACGCCTTTCCATATCCTCCACGAGAATGATGTAAATTCTCCAATCCCTAGGTTGATCCGGCATGAAGAGTTCCTGGAGGCTGATAGTATTGAGGTGGAGTCCCAATTGAAATTTGAGGCTAGTTCAGAACCCACTCTGACCAAATGCATTCTCTGAATAAGTGGTCCTCATCTTCTCTATGGGCCAAACATCTGGGGCACACATCTGAATCTGCCATATGCATCTTAAATCTCTTCTCGATTAGTGGCAGTTTTGTGCCATAAGCGCCACATAAAGGATTTGACCTTAGGCGGGATTGGGCTTGACCACATAAACTTAAGGTTCCTGATACATCTTTCTGCCCCAATCAGCCACTTATTATGCAAAGTAATAACCTGATCCTTCATAAGGAATCTGTAAGCTGTTTTTACTGTGAATTCAGTATTCCCATTATGGTTCCAATTACTTTCCCCATTCGCCCACTTCCCTTGGACAAGCATGGTACAGATGTTATTATACAAGGCTTGACAGTTATCATTCTCTCCATAAAGCTTCGATTCCCCGAAAGGAATAATCCCATTCTCATTGAACATGTCCCTGATGTGGTGGATACCTTTATTATCCCAAAGTTTAGCTTGATCCGGGAAATGGCAGGCCAGACAAAGAGAGGGATTATTCGTGAGAAGAGCTGGATTCCAAAATATGGACTGATCTAGAGATAGCCCCTCCTTCCAAGAGAACATCCCTTTTACCAGATTCCACGCCCTAATCCACTTTTTAAGGAGGCCCGGTATGGAATTTGGGACAGTGAATGGAAAATAGATAGCGTGGGGAAGACTCATCTTCACATTTCTCCAACCATAGGGGTGACATCTGGTTAAATAGTGTCTGATAATTTTAGAAATCGGGTGATTGATCTTGTCATGAGCAGCCTTAAAGAAATATTTGGCAGCCAAGGCTATCCCTTGCTTTTCGATATTGATTACACCCAATCCACCTGACTTCTTGCTCTTACAGCACTCCTTCATAGATACCGGAGTCCAGCATCTCTTGTTCTGCCCGCAAGAAATAAACCTACCTATAATACTCTGGAGCTTGGAGGATACTTTCTTTGGAGCCAGTATAACCGATGACTGGTATACATGGGAAGAGGAGATTACAAAATTAGCAATTATGGCCCTGCCTTGTTTAGAGATGTACTTGGAATTCAGACTGTCCACTTTCCTCTGAAACTTCTCAATGATGTCTGCCCAGATATCGGAGGGACTGCCTTTTAAGGCCATAGGGACACCTAAAATTTTGGAAGAGGTAGTTGGTAGAATATACTTACAGCCCATGAGAGCAGCCGTTTGCTCTCCTTTTACCTGATCTTTGGCCACAATCTTAGATTTCAGAGGGTTGATCTTACATCCCGAAACTTCCCCAAATTCTTCCAGAATGGCCCGAGTGTTGATGAGTGAACTGTTATCCATCGAGGCGAAAGAGGGAATGTATCATCACGCAAAATGGCCATTCAAGATCTGATCCAAGCCTCCATTCCCCGGAAGGGAGAGGCCTTGAATCAAATTAGTGCTTTTGGCTTCCTCCGGTTCTTTGTGAAGGGCCTCCATGACAATAAGGAAAGGAATGGGGCTAATGGACAACCTTTTTTGACCCCCTCGAAGGGGAAGAATGGTCCACATTCCCCATTAATTAAAAGCAGAAGATCTAGAGTTAGAAAGAATTGCTTTAAAAGGAGAATTACCTCATTGGAGAAACCTAAGGCTTTTCTGACATTTGAAGAGAAAATTCCAGCTCCACGAGTCAAAGGCTTTAGTAATATCAAGCTTAATAAGAGCAATATCCTATTTTGTATCCTTAGCCCAATTTCATTGAGAATCATTTGTAACCACATTATCTAAAATAAATATATCCTTGGATAGGCTTTTGGGAAGTGCTAATAATCTTTTCCAAGACCAACTTCAATCTCTTTGCCTTGACACGAGAGAAATCAACTTATACACTACATTAGAAAGGGATATGGGCACATGTCAGAAGGTAGCGAGGAGCCTCAATTTTAGGGATGAGTGATCGGACTAGTGTTAATCCTTGCATCCATACATTTTTGTCCCCTGAACTCATTGGCGGGCATGCAATGCTATCTCAGAGAATAGGCCAAGTTTTGATATAGAACTCAACAGGGGAGCCCATCCGGACCAGGGCTTTTGCCTTTTCCATGTCCTTGGCTATACTAAATAATTCATTTTAGAGAAGGGTTTCTCAATATCGAGTTGTCATCGGGTTAACCTTAGCTTGAAGATTGATGAACCTATCCATAGCTGCGGTGGCGGTCTGATTAGTACCCATGATATTCTTAAAGTGATTTTGCGGTAGCCACCTTTAACCGATCTTCATTGAGAGATATCATCATTCCCAACCTTGATCTCAAAATGTGGTTCCTCTTCACTCTACCCTTTGCTTTGACAAAAAGAATTTGGAGCTACTCCTCTCGTCATGCTTAATTTCCCTAATCTTGGCTTTTCGGCTTCCACCCCTTGGCTATTCTTATCTCCTCTCTTTCAATTTGGAATCCCATCCTTGTCTACATCCCGGCATATGGGAGTCTATTCCTCAAATCCTTTAAATGACTTTGTTTTTTTGGCGTGCCATGGCATTTACCCCATTCTTTAAGCCAAATTTTGATAGCCTTGGACAAATGAATCCACCAATACATCCACCACAATTTGCCATTAGGTTTGGGATGATTATCTAAGACTTGTTGGAACCTAGTCATGAATTCCTCATGCTCGGAAGGTTAGTATTGAGCTTGAAATATGTCCTCCTCTTTTGACATATTTAGCGGTAGAAATGCTCATCGGTGAGGGAAATGATCGAGAGAGGTGTAGCCCTCTAGATTATTAACTTCTGTTGCTTTGATTCCCGCATTTTTCGGATAAGTAAAACCTATCATGGAGGCATAACGTTGGATCCACCCTTTTGTATTCGTCCAACTATAAGAGTTGGCTTTGGTTACGGCCATAGTTAGATTATGCCCTCGGATTAGGTTTCGACAAAGCGCCCTCTCCTGCTTCCCCGGAGGCCTAAAATTTTTGTTCTTCATAAAAGCTGTTAGTTACCATATTTAGATCACCCCTAAGATACACTCATCAAATTCTAAATTGTCGGACTAATTTTAACCTTCGCCAAACATCAACTCTATCCCCGGATTGTTAAAAGCATAGATATTAACTAGAACAAGTCTAATCTTGAAGCGGTACATAGAAGAATGTGCCACCTACCATCATTCCCATTTATCATATACATGTCGAATGATTCAGATTGTCATTCCATGCCATGGCAATACCTCGGAGGAGTCCTTGGCGGGAATAGACCAAATCTTGAGATTAGGAGGAAGGGATCTACTTAGAATGGTAGCATGATTGATCGTGAATCTTGTGTTCTTGGATGAAAAGAAAATCGGGGGTAAGGGGGAGGAAAAGACATACCTTTAATCTGTCCCTTTTCATCTTGTTATTGAGACCACGGAGATTCCGGGTAATACAATCTATGTTCCTATCCATCGGGACTTTTATACACCGTACTCTATTGAGCTTGGATGGTTTGCTTTCTCGGGCTAGATCGCATGGTCCATTGTAAAATTTCTTTTTACCTCGCCCTGCTTTTTTATCAACAATTTTCCGGCCTTTATCTTACGTATCCGGCCAACCCCTCAATTTTATCCAAGATATCGCCTCTTTTTTTTTGAAACAATAAGTGTAAAGGCCCGAAAAATGAAGTCCCCTTCAATGTCAATCCTCAGCGACATGTTAATGTTCTTTAGAAATAGAACCATGTTATCTTTAATTTCCATCCTAGGAGTATCAATGTACTCCTTATGATCACCTGCCATATAAGATGCCTCCATTCTGTCCCCTATGATCATCTGATCATTCAAATGGGCGGGCATTACGGAATCCTTATCACCCACCTTCTCCTTCATCCCTTTTGGCATCCAAATCTGCTTGATCTTCTGGGGGGGAGCTTCATTATTCTCCAACCCAGGGACTGGCCATTTGGAATAATTAACCGTGATCTCGGATATTCATTGATTTTCACTCTTGTTTTAATCTTTTTTTTTCCATTCAGAGTTGATTTTTTTAGAGATACACAAGAAGGGAAGTTAGTTTGGGGATATTGATGTCTATAACTTCCCCAAATTCGAGAGAGGGCCAATAAGTGAGTGCGAGTCCAAAAGGCTGGAGGGAGATTAGGAAAAAGTAATCCAAGTAGATGTTCGATCTCCCTTTACGAACGGAATGAATGCGGACTCCACTTCATGATGTAGAGCGGGGGAATTGGCAATAGAATCTAGCTTCCTCTTTAAAATGTAATCAACACGGACCTCGTCCCGCACCACGATCTGAAAGGTTTTACTATCTAGCTTGAGGATCGACATAATCGAGGATGTCTTTGGGATTTGGTTATCAAGCCTTAATGTCCCGGCGGGGCATTTCGGGGAAATGAATCAAGAGGCCTTTCTTGGAGAAAATGTTAGTAGCCAGAAGAATCGGGCACACCAAAGCAGTCAATAAAATCACCATTACTAACATTCTCCCTCAGGGGTTAGTAGAAGAAGCGGCTTTTCCCCTAAAAAATAATTTTTTATATGATGGGGGAGATATCACACCTTTTGCTTTGTCATTCTTCCCTATTAGGAATGGAGTTGGTAATCTTGTTCTCCCCAATCTTAGTTTTTGTCGGGGTTCAGTTGGAAAACTTGATTTCTTCACAATTACCCCAGTCACATAAGTTGACCTCCATGGGGTTGAAGAATCCATTTGAATCCTTGATCTCACATGGTTTTGCTTTGCTTCTTTCTTTGGTGATAAACTTCGAGGAGAGGTGGATATCCCTTCTATTTGCGGTTCTTGTCAAGTCCCAATTTGAATGATTTAGATGCCTTTCTATCACATGATCCTCGCCTCTTCCCATCTTTTTGATTAACTTTGATACTTGCCTTGGATCCTTCCTTCACCCCATCCCAAACAAATATGAGGTTCTTTACCTTTGATAACAGTTCATCCATGAAAGTTCTAAATATCTTTGTTTTTAGGGCTACAACAATCTGTTTGAGTGGCCCTGCTTCCGAGTGATGAGTTTATAGAGGGTATTATCCATTTCTTGCACAAAACCGAATGTGTTCCAAACCCAGTCCCTATCATTAAGCCCTTAGTCCATATAATCTTTATCAATCCCCTTGAGTTTCTCCTTGCATGCCACTATACCTATCTCTTCATTTACCCCCATGCTGAAAGCGGCCGCCCAACGATCCACGATTATCTCGGAGCAGTTGGGTGTAAATTTCCTTAAGCACACTCCAAGCCTTATCATTGGTCTCAAGCCGGAAAATCTGCGTCCATTCTTAGTCCTCTATACTCGGTTAAGTTTGGAACCACCCGACCTTTGTTTTGGTGTTAGCCATCGGTGCTCGACTATGTCTACATTGCTCTCATGAAGACGGATGAAGGAATAACCGTTACCGAGAAGGCCATTTGTAACCTCGACTTTCTTACCCGATTTTTCCAATATCAAAGTCGCACTTGATGTCTTTCCCGTCCCCAAGATAATTCCCGGATGTGACATAAAAGCCGATGGCCGTCTTGCAGAAAATCCCAAATAGATTGATCCTAAAAAGACCTTGCTTGCCGCATTTTTAGGCCAAGCCCAAAGCCGGATCTATTCTAGTTAGAAACTAGGAATCTCCACACCACCACATCTAGGTCACCGGATATGTTGTGACGGAGGTCGAATGCATTTTGATAAATTGGTTCGCTCCAAATTCCAATGGAGCGCTCATCATAAACAAATTCCTCTCATATCTATTCCCAAGACCCGATATAAGGTTGGGAATTATGACCCTGCGTGAGAGAACGGATCTGTCAAAACAAAGGATGCCTGAGAAAGAAAGAGTTGAGCGCTAATCTCTGAAACCTATCCTAGAATTGGATTCTCTTGCTTCTCTAATCAAATTCTCAATGATTATCTTGAATCTTGAAATTCCTTTGGGATATGGACAATTGAACAAAGACTTCTAGCAAAGCCTCATCCATCGGGGCTGGGGGAGTTTTTAACCAACTCGGATGACTTCAAGGTTCATTTTTATGTCTTCCACGAAAGCGAGTCTACTTTACATTTGACGAGAATCAAACTTAAATCTCTTGCTTGGAAGTCAATAATCCTAACCATTGGATTATAAGTGCAATCCATAATTTGGTGTTTTACGAACTCTTGAACGAATAACAACATGTGTTATGCATGCGTTTTTTATTATGAACTCTTGGAAGAATATTAACAAAAAAGTGCCATGGATGCATTTTTTAGGACCAAGTCCATATGACTTGCAAATGCATTTAACTACTCAGTGCAGAATCTATTACATGCATTTGCCAGGAGCATGGTTACCGGGAACGACGTTCCGAACACTGTTCCCGTTCCGAACATGTTTCGGGGCATGCCACGTTCCGGGAACTTTTGTTCCCGTTCCGAATGTGCATGCTACTGGGAACGGCGTTCCGAGAATGTTCCGGTAAGTTGGTAATGTTGTTCCCAACTATCAAATATTTTTTGCCCTTTTTTCACAATTTTTTTTTTATTTTTCCTGTTATTTTTAGAATTCTCGAACTTTTTTTTTGCTCCTTTCTGATTCGTAATAGGGCAGACTCTTCTCTATCTGTTTATATGAAAAACACGAAACTACGACCATCTCTAGTTCGATTCGGTCCATGCCGCGGTATCAAGGCATGTGAGCCGAAGATGGATGATGCCGAAAGTGATGTTGAAGAAGGTAATGGTGATACTAATGATGTGCTTATTGCTGCAACTGTAACTGATTAGTTAGTGCTACTACTTTTAATAGCATTGCCATAAAATTATTGTTTGAAAAATATTTTTGGGTTGCCCCTAGGGGGGCAAACCCTCGTTTATGTGGGTTTCTGGCATATTCTAAGTATGTGCTGGAATATACCTAGGATATTTCGGAAACTGGGTTTAAACTGGCGGTCACCTGCGTTGTGGGTCGCTGTTGGTTGAACCGCCTAACCGGAAACACAGACCGAACTCTAGAGGTAACGCAGAGTGAAGCTCTTGGTTGAACTCATTCCGTGTTAGGTGAGCTTTCCTTCCTTCATATTCCTTTTCGCTCTGCCATGGGCATTTTACACAAGCGTGACCTTGGAGTAAAGCTTCTTCCCATTAATTCTTGCTAACGGAATGTGCCCGAGTTATGGCCAGATTGCTCGAGCTGGAGGTGGGCTGTTTCCATTTTTAGTCACTCCACATACTTTGCCCTGTCTATGCCTTGTTAAAGTTCTGATGGTAGCTTTTTGCTTGCTTTAAGGTATTTGTTCTTGCGAAATTCGAAGCCCAGTTTGATGCCATTTAAACACGTTATTTTGGATTTATCCCAAGCCATTCTGGATTATCCCGATCCACATACTTTGCCCTGTCTATGTCTTGTTAATCAAGTTTTTTGAACTTTTTAATCAAAGGGCAAAATGAAAGCTCATCTATAGAGGCCCAGTTCTGGCATAGGTCCAGCTTAAGCACATAGATTCATCAAAGAGAAAAATGGGAGCTCAGCTATGGAAGCCCAATTCTGGCATAGATGCAGGTTAAGCTCTGAACTTTTTCCCCTTTTTTTATATTAGACTGCCTAACAGGGAAACTTAGCTCTCCATCTATTAGACAATGCATGCTTTTGAACCTCTAGATTCAGAGTAATGATTGGCTTTCCCTGATGTTGTGAAATTCTATAGACGACTACACCATTAGTTGTAGCAGAGACTTGCATGCAAAGAGAGCCTTAAGTTTGGCATATGGTTCTGCGATGCATAAAGTGATGATGAGCTTTAAAGGCGATTGCAGCAAATGAAAATGATAGTAGTATTCAATTTCTTATGTAAGTGGTTTCTTAAAACAGTTAGGTTGATGCAAAAATTTAAAACAGTGGGTCAATTTAATTTCTGCATTCTTCTTCAACCTTTGTGGGTTTCTATGTTAGATCCTTCGCTTCAAGCTATCATCGCCATACCTAAAAGTCCTTTGCTATTGTACTTGATTTCAGAGAATTTCCATGGATTCGGTATGCTCAAGTAACTTGTCGTGCGTTTATGGCTTTTGCAGCAGATTAAAACCTTGGAACTGGTTTGTACAGCCATGGCAACAACTGGAACGAACCACTTACAAGTTAAACTTGTATGGCATTCTTTTCTGCTCTTGATTTTGCCATTTTTGTCCCACAGCAACCATACATTTGCCCTTTCGTTTTATTTTGTTTCGAAAAATTCTGTAATGTGACATCAGCCTTAAAATCAAAAGATGTAGTATTTTGACGAAAGTAAAGGCAATTACCGCCCTTCCAATTCTGCAAAACCATAAGTGATTCTACTTGGTCTCTTGCCTACCTTGTTTATGTCTCTTGCAAGTCTAGTCTTGTTCTACGGTTTGCCAAAGGTCAATTTTTTGATTATCAGGTTTGATAAATTATCTGGCACTGTACCATCTTGTCATTGCATCAGGCTTATTGCCATTTTACTTGTAGGAATTATGGGCATAACTTGTGGAAAACCACTTTGTTCCGTATAGTGGGTTCAAACTCTAATCATTGCAATTGCATGCTGCACATGAATCAACAATAGGGGCTGCATTTCTTACCCAAACCTTAGCAGTAAATGAGATCTGGGATACAGCAGGTCAGGAAAGATATCATAGTTTGGCACCAATGTATTATCGAGGAACTGCTGTTGCGATAATAGTTTATGACATTACAAATTCGGTAGGATTAACCATCATGGACAGGGTATGTTATATTGCCTGGCATAAGTTTAGCTGATATTGCTTGAAGCTTTCCTTGCAGGATTCGTTCACGAGAGCCAAAAAATGGGTAAAGACAAGGTAGTACAGTAATAAATGTTACTCTAAGCACATCTTTTTGGAATTAGGGCTTACAACTGATGTTTCTTGTCAGGAAATCCTAATCTTGTGATGGCTTTAGCTGGGGACAAAGCAGATCTAGCTTCAAAAAGGAAAATTGAAGCTGAGGTACTTGGTATGCTCTTTGTGTTTTCTATATTTGATGAGTTATAAATGTGCAATTTATGATGATCCAGGAAGGGCAGGCATATGCTGATGAAAATAGGCTCTTTTTTATGGAGACATCAGCCAAGACAACAAACGTGAATGAGCTTTTTTATGAGATTGGTATGTGAATATTTAATTTGCATGTTTTATATTGATAGCTTGTACCTTAATTTTGTCATTTCTGTTTCGTCTGAAGCAAGAAAGTTATCGAAGGCACAACCAGCTCAACCGCCTGCAGGACTTGTTCTGTCTGATAGGCCAATAGAGGGGATGGGAAGAAAGGCAGCATGTTGTGCTTGACATGGATTTTAGTGCTGCCCAGGTGACTCTGCAACAAATATCCTCATGGTATTGCTGGCATAAATAAGAATAAGCCATGATTATTTTGGTTTATTGTTTACAAGTAATCTGCCCATAACATATTTCCAGGGCATAGTTATCAATCAATAGTCCGTTGCCCTTTGGTTGGGCACCATTTGCTTATATTTGTAATTATTGTAAAAAAAATCTCTTTAATTACCTATACTTCACCTTGCATGGAACGTCTTATGAGGCAAACCTTTTATTCCTAGTGAGGATCAGTGTTGTCTTTTTTTTTGTATTCTGGAGAATTAGTTTACGTACTGAATCTTTGTTTAGTTCTAGACCTTGTAAGTAAATATATAGACGTTGCACGCTCTCTCAGATGATGAATCTTCACGCTCTCTCAGATGATGGAGGTATTTTAACACATTTTTTCAGGATATTATTATAACACTAGTCACGGTGCCCAGCGTTGCTGGGCATAATTTGGAAGCATGTAAACGATAAGGCAGCAATATTATCGAGGTGTCGCTTTAGCTATTGCGATCCTCCCTCTTTCCCTTTGTGTTGGTGTTAGTGGATGTTGTGCCATTCATTCGTCCAAGACTTTAGAGTTTGCTTCCATTGTTTAGCAAAGTGCCCATGATAATATGGTTGGGTTTGTTCCAAGAAACCATTGAAGATTAATTTGGTGGAATCCATAGAGTAATTTGGTGCACAAAAATATTCTCTATTATCTAAAGAATTTCTAAACCACTAAGCCTATGTGCTTATTATCAGTGAGGACTCTAAATATGTATAAATGTGTTGATTATTAGTGAGAACTCTCAACATGTATAATTCGAGTTATATTTGACAATGCCAAGTTGTGTCTATGCATTCATAATCCAAATTCCCATTAGTCCTTTAACAAATTCCTAGTTGATGAACATCATCAACACTAATTTGTAAGAGAGCAAATTGTTTGAATTATTAACCAAATGCACATATCTCTCTGTCCCAAATGCACACTTAATTTGTCTATATACTAAATCTCGACCACAATCTGCTATGTGACATCATTTTATGACACACATCTTGCTTCATGTTACCACTTAAATGCTTTATTATATGCGATAGTACTTTTAATCTAACATCAACTTCTAGCTCATTCTCAAGGAGAAGATATAAGGTTGCCTTTACTTTGTAATTTGGTAGCTTAAAATTTGCTAGAAAGTGCAAAATGCCAGAGGTAACATGACCAAGGATTTAACTAATGATTTGTAATAATTTACATCCTTGTGGGCAAAGCGTTGGACACATGGGACACCTCAATAGAAGGACGTATTGATTTTTTTCTTAGAAAAATCTGAAGCCTTATATATTGTTGAGAATATGACCAAGGTTTTAGCAAATGAGTTGTAATAATTTACATCTTTTGTGGGCAAATCATTGGACACATGGGACACCCGATAAAATAAAGAGGGAATAAGCAAGCATAGGACACACATGGGAGACATATCTATGGCCATATATTTATATACATGGATTATCTACGACCTTAAAGGCTAAGTTGTTAAATTTGTGAGCACCAAGCATTGTAAATTAATTGGCCTTTACAAAAAGGTGTTCCATGATGCAAGACGTAGAAAATGTCAAAACCTTTGCAATTTTTATAGATTCATAGACTTGAATCATAGGTCATAACAATTCAAGTCATTTATTTTTAAGATTAGAATAACATAGTATGCTTTCTGCCTCATGTCTTAATACTGAAGGATCAAAACTCATTGTTGATTTCTAAAAACATGAATCAAATTAACATGCCAAAAACAAATCGGTAATGCCACATTGGAAATGCCATTGATACCTTCCAAACAACCAATCGAAGAACCTAGAAAATTGTTTTTTTAGAGAGCAATGCAATGACGTCATATGACATTATGTCAGTCATTATGTTATTATTGGAGGACTTCATCATTGATGTCATATCCCTGCAAAGCAAAGTGGAATGTTTCATTCAGTCATCCTCAGAATTCACCTTGCAACTTTAGATGAAATGATATGTACCGTCAATTATTTGAAGTATCAACATTAGTGAGTTTATACGCAGAATTATAAAAGAAATTGCACATGTAGAATCCACATGCAAAATGAGAAGCCATGTGCATGAACGATATCACAAATGATACTGTAAAAAATGAACAACTTACATAGTCCACGTAATATTATGTGGCGCAGATCAGCTCCCTTGCAACATGGTCAGCTCCATGCAACATGTAAAAGCATAAGGAGTAAGCTCAGCTTGCAGAAAGAGAAAGCTGAAATTAAACTTCATATAAACATTCAATAACTCTATCAAACTACAAAGAACCATCCTAGCCTAAGCATAAGTTGAAACTGGTTCCACCTCCATGCATAAGAAATGAAAAGCATAGTTAAAATAAGGAAGATGTATTTCATGGTGAAATTATACTGCCTCTTGATTCCTTAAAGTTGATGAATTTCACTAAATTGTCCAGATACATTGGTTTCCCTGCTAGTTCTTTTCTTTCTGCAAAGAATACGCGACATGCAGCTGGTTCAACTTGCTTCAGAGTGATATAATGCCTAAGAACCTGAACTGGTTCATACAGAAATGACAAATTTGCATCAACATCTATCAAGAATAATGGTATTGCCATAGTTCTTACCACCACCAGACTTGGCTGGTGATTAAATAGCTTTGGGTCGAAAACCTGCTGCCACAGAATGCCATATTTCCAGGGCACCAGAAAAGCTTTCATGAAGCGACCCTTATCTTTGGCACCAGAAAAATGAAATGAAATGACGCGCTTTCTAGCTATTGTGGATATCCTAAGAGAGAACACCTATCTAATAAATAATTTCTGAATATCCATTATGCCTAGTAACACATCTGAATTTCTCTTCACCTTGAGATTTTCTTTTGATACTGTAACAAATGCCATGGATTTAAAGTGCTTATGAGCAAGCATGGATCTTAGCATATCCTATATAGCTCTGCTCCTTTCTGTCGTGTAAGCAAGAGGATATGGAGGAATAATGTAAGCAATTTAGCTTAAATTAGTTTGTACTTTGTACATACTCTGAGATTGTCCACATTATGCCAAGCATAGCACATTCTGCTAGAACTGCTTCTTCCTAAAGAGAACCCATAGCCATGACCTTGCTTCCTAGACCTACCAGGCGGCAGGCAAAACGAATGAAGAAAGAAAGAATGAATTTACCTTATTTATGTGTTTGAAAACAAAACTTCCCTTGTGCCTCCAGATCCAATGATGTTTTCTTTACTGCTAAGATTCTTTCGTCTTTAAGTCTGTGATCTCACATTCTTCTGCTACTTACCATGGATTTGATGCATGTAAAAAGATCTCATGACTGCAAATCGTGGAAAATCCAAGAGCTGATGACGTAGAGTCAGAGCAACGCCCAGCTTCTGCAGAAAGAATGCAGCATCCCGCTTCTACAACAATGCCATACTGCCAAGGCATGTCCAGAACACTCCGGATAGATGCTCTTATGTATGAACCCTAGCGAGAAGAAAAAAAAACCCGTGGGCATCTGGATCGTTGAACTTTTAACTCAAAATCTGGGCCGTCGAAAGTTTTAGGGTTTTATGCACGACATACACTAAAACTTTATAATAAAGGATTCCTAAAATGCAGCTGATTCTGATGTGTCTTCCGACGTGCAGAAATGGAGGAGACCATGGACTCTAGGCATTTCTGTAAGAGTGGTGCTCCATACGGGGTTAATTCTTAGTCCCCTTGTTATCACTATGGGAAACACATGCACTGGATATACACGGCTGTAAAAGTAAATAAAATTTTTATTGATGCTAGGAGATTTGAAAAGTAATGGGTGACACCTATTTTGTGACATCATTTTTCACACTATATATTCATTACATTATCAAACAGAACTTCAGGCTGCTGAATATGGTCACAGAGAAGTATTTTACAGATGATAACTGACATGAGCATGATATCTTCTGTGGCTTGGGTAACTGCATTCTATATTGTATGTGGAAACAATCATCATTCCTAGACTGCATCCTGAATTGTACCCCATCATTATTAGCCAATTTATCCAAACCCATCATCTAAGGGGGGCCCAAGATTTTAGTTTCATGACAATAATACTCATCAATCAAAATAGCTAACCCGACAAATTATATGCCAAGGTATAAGTTGTGCCATTGGTTTTTAGTTGTTTCTAGTTACATGACAGCATTATACAAATATCTATATTATCTGATAATCTTGTATTATCTTCTAGTAAGGATGGTTAAATTATCTTGTATTATCTTCTGAATAATCATGGGAAACATGTAAAATGTTTGAAGTAATTCTTGCATATTATATAAAAAGCCTTTGTGGGTTTTTACACAGGGGCAAGTTGTGAGGCGAGGTGGCGGATGAGTCGTGGAGGCAACAAGTTCACTCCCAAGCCTCAAGGGAGTCCATTACACAGGTGAAAGCCCACAAAGACATCATACAGGGCCCCTTACACAAATAAACACCCACAAAAGGCTTTTTATAAAATATAAATTGGACTTTTTGTCGAAATTACGCACGTCATTGGCATTATAATTATGTGATTAAAAAAATGGTGTAATTCCTAAGTAAAAGTCCATTTACATTTAGAGATAATGTGCCAGACTGCACAACATTTCCTCTCATAATTAAGCTTGCAATATTTTTGTTTCGTATGAGGGCTTTAGGCAGTGGTTGGGACTAAGATTCTTGGCGCGTATCGTCGTATCGTATGTCAAACCGTATAATTTGGCATGTTTGAGTAGTTTGTTTCCATTTAGAGGTTTAGTTCCTAATTTTTGTTCTTGTTGCCATGGTTAGCGAAACATTTTCCTTTGTGGTAGTCGTGACCTCTGAGCTTCCAATGAGAAGGCGCGAAGACAATCCATTCACAATTACATTATTACCATACTGTTTAGAAGGATGTAAGTTGTGATAAACTAATCCTATCAGGTTCTGTAGCATCAGTGTCATAGTTTTTTTAAAGCCCTTCAAACCTGAACAGAATAATGCTTTTCATAGCCAGCATAACTATGCTTGTTCCTTCATTAATATTTCTACGTTGACCTTTAAGTAGATCCCCACTTTGATTATTTGAAAAATTATCCTTCCACCTGGCAGTCTCCCATCAGAAGACTAGGGCTAGAGCATATTTACTTCACATCATGTGACGTTCCCCTGAAATATATGCCATAAATACGTATATTTCTAGGCCTCGTCACCATACAAGCCTATTATTATAGCCTTGTACACCATAGTAAGTGGAAAAGGGAGCATGGCCAAGTTATTTACATAACTTAGCCAACCTTAGGCTTAAGGCCATTTCCACATGGCCTCAATTGGGTACCCACTACATGGAAGCACCCCTTTGGAGCCACATGGCAGTGACATGGAACCTAACCTATAAGAGCCCTAACCCTAGACCACTTTTTTGGCTCCACCTGCCTTGTGACTCGCTCTTCGCTCGGAACTCTGTTTCGAACACTGTTCGTTGCAGGGTAGCTCAGATTAACAACCCCAAGGCAGTGCGCTCATCAGAAGGAGGAGGAATCACTCGACTCATCATAAAAAATTATATCCTTCATATCCATGTAAGTGAGAAATGTAGTTCCAAACATTCCATTACAGATAAGGATCGGATCAATGTGGAGGCTTCCTCAAACATATGAATATATACTTCGCAAGACGAGCAGATCTAGATAAGGATTCACAACTCCATCCTAGTTGGATCCTATAATTTATTAAGTGTATAAAAATTCACCTGAAGGAATCTTTATTGGCTGTTTCTCCTTAATAGTGACTGGAGTTGGGGCACTATCTTTTCAATTAAATCCACCAAGTCTTTCTGCAAGCGCCGAGCCTTTCTGCAAGACTACAAAATTTTTACCACGGAACAGTTAAGAAACAACTCGTTTTCCAGCTGCGTTGATCAAGGTCGTCTTTCATATTTAACATTTAGCATAAGTTGCCCTCACATACTTGACGAGATATCACTCGCCCAAAAGCCTAGCATGCAAAGCGTATTTATGACATTATTACTGATGCTTTCAACTGATTTTTTTCTGCAAGCCACAGAAAATGTACCATGGAGTACAAACGGACGCTAAAAAGCAACTTTTTGTTATTACTTGTAAGATAAGCATTTACGATTTCTATCTGTATAGCCAAAAAATGAGTCCCCGAGTTCTTTATATATAAACATAACAGATATAGCTAGAGATGGCTTTCAAATGGAATTTTAGTGTGACGTGATCGAATATTAAACAAATATAAATAGATTTTGTTCCAAATGTTCAGGGTTATGGTTTTGAATTAATTGTCAAAAACTTTGAAGTATGATTTACGCCACTTCACCCTCCGGCCATGGGGGGCAACCCTCCGTGCGCAGCACCTTGTTTATTGATGCTTTATATCATAAGATGCTACTTTATTTTACTATGAGTATGTTTTAAAGCTGTCATGCCATATAAACATTTGCTATGACAGTAAATTTGCTCTTTATGATGATGATTTGATTTTGAAGAAATATTTGTCATGAAACACAAATTATCTAATGTTTTTTCATATATTTATAACAGAATGTAATACGGTAAAGTCTAATTTCCATTTGGCCATTATTATACATCACCCTTTGACATTTTAAACTTGGAAACTAGTTCAATAGGTTAATTAGCCCATGGGAACGCCAAATCTGATTTCAAAATTTATTTTTTCCAAAGTTGGATGTTCACGTTCTGAAGTGTTCCCGTTCTGGTTCCAGTTTTTGGGGTGCCGTTCCGGTTCCGGTTCCAGGTAACCATGGCCAGGAGTCGAACCCGGGTCTATTGCTTGGAAGGCAATTATCCTAACCGTTGGACTACAAATGCAACCCAACATTTAGTGCATCATGAACTTCTGGAAGAGGATTAACAAAGATGTGCTTTGCATGCCATTTTACAACCAAGTCCAGATGGCTCCCAGTTGGACTACAAATGCAATCCAACGTTTCGTGGATTATGAATTACTGAAAAAAGATTGAACAAGATGTGCTTTGCATGCTTTTTTAACCAACTCCAGATGACTTTTAGAGGCAATATGTCTTCCAATAGCCAGAGTCTACTAATTATATTTGACGAGAGTCAAATCTAAATCTCTTGCTTGAAAGTTAATTATCCTAACCATTGGACTATAAGTGCAATCAATAATTTGGTGTATTACGAACACTTGAAAGAATAACAACATGTGCTATGAATGCATTTTTTATTATGAACTCCTGGAAGAAGTTCCATGGATGCATCTTTTAGGACCAAGTCAGATGACTTGCAAACACGTTTAACTACTCAGCGCAGACTCTACTACATGCATTTGCCGAGAGTCGAACTCGGGTCTATTACTTGGAAGGCAATTATCCTAACCGTTGGACTACAAATGCAACACAACATTTAGTGCATCATGAACTTCTAAAAGAGGATTAACAAAGATGTGCTTTGCATGCCATTTTACAACCAAGTCCAACATTTCGTGGATTATGAATTCCTGAAAAAAGATTGATCAAAGATGTTATTTGCATGCTTTTTTAACCAACTCCAGATGACTTCCAGAGGCAATATGTGCCGGAGTCTACTAATTACATTTAACGAGAGTCAAACCTAAATCTCTTTCTTGGAAGTCAATTATCCTAACCATTGGACTATAAGTGCAATCCATAATTTGGTGTATTACGAACTCTTCAAAGAATAACAACATGTGCTATGTATGCATTTTTTATTATGAAACCTAAATCTCTTGGTTGGAAGTCAACTATCCTAACCATTGGACTATAAGTGCAATCCATAATTTGGTGTATTACGAACTCTTGAAAGAATAACAACATGTGCTATGGATGCATTTTTTATTATAAACTCTTGGAAGAAGATTAGCAAAAAAGTGCCATGGATGCCTTTTTTAGAAGCAAGTCAAATGGCTTGCAAACGCGTTTAACTATTTAGAGCAGACTCTACTACATGCATTTGCCGAGAGTTGAACCCGGGTCTATTGCTTGGAAGGCAAGTATCCTAACCGTTGGACTACAAATGCAACCCAACATTTGATGCATCATGAACTTCTGGAAGAGGATTAACAAAGATGTGCTTTGTATGCCATTTTACAACCAAGTCCAGATGGCTCCTAATTGGACTACGAATACAACCCGATGTTTCGTGGATTATGAATTCCTGAAAAAAGATTGAACAAAGATGTGCTTTGCATGCTTTTTTAACCAACTCCAGATGACTTCTGAAGGCAATATGTCTTCCAATAGCCAGAGTCTACTAATTACATTTGACGAGAATCAAACCTAAATCTCTTGCTTGGAAGTCAATTATCCTAACCATTGGACTATAAGTGCAATCCATAATTTGGTGTATTACGAAGTCTTGAACGAATAACAACATGTGCTATGCATGCATTTTTTATTATGAACTCTTGGAAGAATATTAACAAAAAAGTGCCATGGATGCATCTTTTAGGACCAAGTCCAGATGACTTGCAAACGCATTTAACTACTCAGAGGAGACTGTACTACATGCATTTGCCGGGAGTTGAACCCGGATCTATTGCTTGGAAGGCAATTATCCTAACCGTTGCACTACAAATGCAACCCAACATTTAGTGCATCATGAACTTCTGGAAGAGGATTAACAAAGACTAGTAACAGTGCCCAGCGTTGCTGGGCATAAGTTGGAGGTATAAGTTGGAGGTCTATAAATGTTTTACCTGCAGTGAGAAAAGTGTGCAGTAACCTTTTATTATAACAAAAAGATCCAAAGATAATAAGATTGCCAAGCGTTGCTATGGATCAGTGGGGAACCTATAAAGTTATAAGTACAATAATAACATTGTTCAACATTAGTTGAGAACTTGTAAATGATTTCAAGATGGTGTTGATGTCCTTGGCTCTCCATTTGCGTTGACGAATATTACTGCAACTTCATTTAAATATGCTAGATTGTATCTCCTATGGTCTAGGCGTCGGAAAGCATTGAAGTACATCCTGATGTCTTGCTCGCCTTCGCCTAACCGTTGTGTCTCTTCTTCTATCTCGTGCATCATCATGAGAGTTGATGCATAGGGGCTGACAGTGCGTAGTCCAACATCATGTTCTTTGAGGAGGTCGCTATTGCAATTTACATTCTGGGGGTTTTGGGCTCGTCCTTGCATAATTGGCATCTTGAATGTAGAGCTGGGAATATGTTGTGGGTTGGAAATTATTGACATAATCTGGCCCTACCTTATGGTAGGTTTGTCCTTGGATCTTGAAACAATATAGTCCGCGTCCTTCAAATTGCTCGATGTTGGTGCCAAGGGAAGCAAAGGCGAGAGCATTATCGTATGCCCTGATGCGCTGGTGAAAGTTAGTGCATTTTGGGTGTTGGTGACTCAGTAATGTTTGAATGATATGGGGGATTGGTTGTGCAGGCTCCAACTTGATTTGTCCATCATAGCGGCACTTTATACCATCGTCCTTGAATGAAAATGCCCTACAATTCATGCATTCCCGATTGAATGGGCCGCAATCATCATGTTCCACCTGTGTGACTGCAAGCGTCCTTGCTATTCTATTTGTAGATGGGTGGGCTCTTCTTTCACGTTCATATTGTGCCTGTTCGTCTAACCTTCGCTGATGCTCCTCTTCTGTTTATGTTGCGGCATGGTAAGTTCATTTCTTGCGCCGATGTTGGGCATGTTCAACCAATCTTTGTCGATTCTCATCTTTTGTTTCTGCGCTGACTATTTGGCATCTTTCATCACGACTTTGTTGTGCATTTGCAATCGATATTCATCGGTTTCTATGATAGCCTATTGCAACTTTCATCACTTGTAATTTCATCACTTGTAATTGTCTCTTTCTTTCGCCAATCGAACTTCACGTTGTTGCAAGCCTTCTTTCTCGTCCTTCTATCATTGCAAATTAGGTGTCAAAAGGATGTTAAAATTCTGTGAGTCCTTGCTCCTCCATACTCTTTACAAACCTAACTAAAGGGCCTAACTAAAGAGCAAAAAGCAAAACGTGGTAGTGTCTTTGCTAAGTTCAAAAGTCTTTTTGTACATAGAGAAAAGACAAAAAGGTGGTGTCTTTTTTAAGTTCAAATAGTGTGTCTTTGTCTTTTTGATGACCTTTTACTTTTTGATGAACATGCTTGCAAATTGTGCATTTTGTTGGAGTCCATCAAACGCCAAGTGCAGAATGCACCTTCATCTGATATGCTTCAGATAGCTCTTCCTGTAAATTATGGTTTTCACGCTTATAGAGGGCCATCCTATTCTTGCATGCCTGTCTAAACTCTAAAATCCAGAAGATTGCATAGATTCTACAACCTGAAAATTGCTCAATACAACGCTGCATTACATGTTCCAGTTTCATTATCCCACAAAATTCCTTTATACATAAGATGCCAATCTTATTTTTCAAATTTATAAAATCTTCCAAGAACTAGAACTGAGCATATATCATCCAAAAACCGTTTTCTGTTATACATGACTTCATCTATCAATAGAATATGTAGATAAAGAGGACAAAAATGTATGTTGCAAATCCCGCATTAGAATGCTTTTGGTGGTCAGAAAACTGGATTCAGAGAAGGCAGACAAAAATGTGCTTGCCATGGCTCACCATGGGCGCCATAGCCAATGGCAAAGGCAGATCTGGAGAGGAATTTCATGTCATGGACCTTTAAAACTTGTTCTGCAACAATCGCCTGCACATGATCTGTAGCACTGACAAAATGAAGCAACCGTTCAACCTATAATGCCTAACACTAACCCTTTGAGCATTTAAGTAGCCAAATTAAGTATCTGCAGTACATAAAGCATTCACATCACTTGCAACCCCTGCACGAAGTCTAGATAAGCGCCATATAAGCCTAATTAAGGAGGCATTTAAAAACCAGCAAATCTCATGAGATAACATTATCCTACTTTAAGGGAGATCCCGAGCCATATTTTTATTCTTTCACATCCCTTTGCAACAACCTTAGATCATAAACTTAGAAACTATTTCATATATTTTGATGTTTATACAGTTCAAGATCATAAACTTAGAAACTATTTCATATTTTGATGTTTATACAGTTCAAAAAATTGTGGCTAACCTGAGCTCTATGCTTGTGCCAAGTTTTATTCTTCCAGCTTTGAAAGTGTATCTTCTGCTTTCTTGAAAGAAGAATACAGCATAACACAACAGCAATCTAACCCTTTGAGCATTTAAGCAGCCAAATTATATATCTGCAGTACATAAAGCATTCACATCACTTGCATTCCCTGCAAGCAAGCCTAATTAAAGAGGCATTTAAAAACCAGCAAATCTCATGAGATAACATTATCCTACTTTAAGGGAGATGCCCAGCCATATTTTTATTCTTTCACATCTCTTTGCAACAATCTTAGATCATAAACTTAGAAACTATTTCATATTTTGATGTTTATACAGTTCAAAAAAACGTGGCTAACCTGAGCTCTATGCTTGTTGCCTGCCTGTGTTCTTGCCGACATTATACCTACTATAGCAAACCCAAAGGGAGCTTGGAAGTTGGTATAATCTCTCCATTGTTTACAATTTGGAATAAACGGAGCTGAGACTTTGGCAAAGCCAATATCCAGTGCTGTAGATTCACTGATCTCTGTCATAACCTCTCAATGGCAGAGTATTTGTTGAGAGATCTATCACAGCTCTCCCAAGATGCTAGAATCGAAGGGCAAGATTTAAAAGAAAAAATAAATAGAGCGTGGATTTCAAATAATGCCAGGATGGTTTATCTGATAGTGCCGGCCAGTTCGCTTGCAGCAACAGATCATTCTCGAACCATGAATATCTTCTGCATATTTAAAAGGAGTAAAGAATAGAGTATGGATTCGAAATAATGCCAGAAGGGCTTATTTCATGGTGCCGGCCAGTTCGCTAACAGTCATAGATCATTCTCGAACCATGAATATCTCTTGCAAGATTTAAAGGGCAAGATTTAGACGGAAAAAAAAATAGAGCATGGATTCGAAATCCTATATTATAGTGTCGACCAGTTTGCTTGCAGTAACGGATCATTCTCGAACTATGAATATCTCGTGCATATTTTTCAAAGGGTTTCCACCATAGCCATGCCCTGGATTGGATGCACCCTGGATTCGGCGCACTAAGCTCTCACACACACATGTTTGAGCCACCTTGGTATGTTTCAGCCTAGGTGGCATGTTGGAGCCCGCGTGGCATGTTTGAGCCATCATGGCATGTTGGAGCCTAGGTGGCAAGTTGGAGCTGAGGTGGCATGTTTGAGCCACCTTGGCATGATGGAGCGTGGGTGGCATGTTGGAGCCCATGTTTGAGCCTAGGTGGCATGTTGGAGCCCCGTGGCATGTTTGAGCCACCTTGGCACGTTTGAGCCACCTTGGCATGTTTGATCTTAGGTGGCATGTTGGAGCCTTGGTGGCATGTTGGAGCCTAGGTGGCATGCTGGAGCCTAGATGGCATGTTTGAGCCACCTTGGCACGTTGGAGCCTAGGTAGCATGGAGCCTAGGTGTCATGTTGCAGCCCGCGTGGCATGTTTGAGTTACCTTGGCATGTTGGAGCCTAGGTGTCATGTTGGAGCCTGCATGGCATGTTTGAGCCACCTTGGCATGTTTGATCCTAGATGGCATGTTCGAGCCTAGGTGGCATTTTGGAGCACATGTGGCATGTTTGAGCCATCTAGGCATGTTTGAGCCTAGGTGGCATGCTTGAGCTAGGTGGCATGTTGGAGCCGAGGTGGCATGTTTGATCCACCTTGGCATGTTTGATCCTAGGTGGCATGTTGTAGCCTAGGTGGCATGTTGGAGTCTTAGTGGCATCTTGGAGTGCGCGTGGCATGTTTGAGCCACCTTGGCATGTTTGAGCCTAGGTGGCATGTTGGAGTCTAGGTGGCATGTTTGATCCTAGGTGGCATGTTGGAGCCTAAGTGGCATCTTGGAGCGCACGTGGCATGTTTTAATGCTAAAACATTGCAAACTATAGATAATATGCCATTCAAATATAGGAATATAATGTACACTCTATATATATTAATCACTATGCCTCGTGCAATATGCCCATCAAATCATATAAAAACCATAGGAAAAAACGTACAAAATACAAACGGAAACCCCTGTTACTATGCTAGATATTGCAATATGGAGAATCCAATTTACCATATCACACTTTTATTAGTTATTTTCAAGTTTTGATCGTTTATGCTGGAAGTCCATTGGGTCTTAATCTGTTATAGTTCATACCAATGGAGAGGAACTGATGATGCCTATCGGATGAAATATAGTTAAACCATCACCACCATGTAAAAATACTATCTATCTATCTATTTACCATGCGGCAGTGGCATGATGAATGTTTATTGATTTTATATATTGGTTTTGAATTTTGTAAGAGTTATAAAAAAAGGAAGAACAACCACGTCTACAATACAAAGGTTTTAATTGTTAGAATTAATGTGGTCGCTCCGGTAGGTAAAGAAGATCTAGAAGTCATAGTCATTGCATATGTTATAAAGAAGTATGGCGCTTACTTTAAGTGTATAGGCATAATCAAATAAGAATCGAATTGAATTGTATTGAATATTTTTGTCTATAGGGACCAAGAAGCCTATAGCGTCCAAACAAAAAAATAAGAACACAACAACTCTATTACTGTCCAGGATTAAAAGACCCCGTCCCGAAGGATTTTCGAAGGATTTTCGAGGACACACCGTTAAAAAACTCGTGCAATGGCATTGCCTATTAGGCAATATGGTAGCATTAAGGACATGCTTAGATGTCTATTCAATGTCCATTTGAATTTTTGTATGGAGCCCTTCTTGAACCTAGAAGAATTTTGTTCAAGGTTGATGTAAGATACATGTCTCAAAATGTTTTATTTGAATTCTCACTAGACCATTGTCCAACCAAGAATACTTCTTCCCTGGTGGGGACCATGTTGAACGTAGAAGAATTTTGGTGAGTATTGGTTTTCCGGTGAGACACAAACATTGAGTTAATTCAACGACCTAGAATGCTCCATTTGAACTATTCTAGGGCCCATGTTGTTGTACACATGGGATTAAAATGTTCCATTTGGATTTCTTCGATATTGAGCCTATAAGTGGGGTCAAACCTAGAATAATATTATTGAATATTATTTTCCTAGTGGGACACAAGAGTTGAGTTAATTCAACGACCTAGAATGCTCTTTTAACCATTCTAGGGTCCATGTTGATGTGGGACCTAAATTGCTTCATTTGGATGTCCTCTATATTGAACCTATAAGAACTTCGCTCTTAGTGTCCTAGGAGTTCTGCCATCGAATTTGTTTCTAGAGGAAAAATACAAATGAAGGCTTTTTGAGGAACTGTTTGCATAGAAGCCCACCATTCTAGGCAATAAGGTGATTGGAGGCAGGACTCAATAAAAATGTTGGTGTGGTGTGTGCATAAGGACTCGATAAACAACGTTAGTGTGG
This sequence comes from Isoetes taiwanensis, assembly GCA_021234155.1. Classification (NCBI taxonomy): domain Eukaryota; kingdom Viridiplantae; phylum Streptophyta; class Lycopodiopsida; order Isoetales; family Isoetaceae; genus Isoetes; species Isoetes taiwanensis. The sequence goes on from JAJEKV010000489.1 coordinate 40,266, forward strand.
TGTGTGCGTCATATGTCCAATTGGATCTTACTAATGTGAAATGATGTGAACCCCTCCCCCCATTCGATCACCCCCCCAATCAGGAAAATCCTCCTCAAATCAGGAAAATACAACCGCAGCATTGTAGAAGACCTTTGATATATATCGAGGACAAAAGAACAAGATGAACTCTTTAAAAGAGCAAGATGAGATCTCTTGGCTGAGAGACATTTTTACATGAACAATCATTGAACTAGTAGTTAATACTGAGCCAATCATAATAAAAACTTTGAACCCTTTAGCAACTCAGAATTTCCATGATACATTATCTATGTTTTTATCAACATTTACTGAGCACGTAGGATACAAAATATAGAAATAGGACATGAGCAAATATTTATTCCTTATGGATATAGAACATGAGCAAAGATTTATTCCTTATGTAGTGTAGATACAATGTGCATATAGTACACGTTGAGTGAAGTCTTATGAGCTTCACATTAGCTACAAGACAAAAAGCTTGTAATATAGAAATTAGCCAAAGGTTATATAGATGTATAGCACTATGGAGTGTTGCACCAATGCACTGAATCTTCCCTGAAGCACTTAAAGGCTTACGTTGCATTTCATCTTTTAGTTGGCAGCAAGGGCAAACTTCATCGATGCCATGCAATGGCCAGGTTGTCCACAGGCAAAATAGTATGTTTTCCTTTGGCTCAAGATATACTGATATCCAGAACCCCTTGATGAATCTGCGAGGAGGGTAGCACCGCGAAAGTCACAGTTATTATACTCATTAACTCCTCTTAGGAGGTAGAGGTTGTGCTGAGGACCATACCTGAAGACTGTGAAAAGATACAAAAGAACAATATGAAAACCTAGATAAGAAGAGGGCATAAAGAAATATGGGATAGCAATAGATCTAGGAGTTGTTATATACAGTGTTATATAAATATTCAAAGAACATTATTTCACCTAATGCATCTCCAACGCGGAAAGGGCCATTCCTTCTGGACCAGTCTGCAAAGTTGGTTCCTAAGCTCCAGAGTCTGGATCCTCCGACGTCGAGGGTTCTTGCAGAGGCAGAGGGGATCATTGCAACCAATGCAGCTCCATAGATGAATATGAGAAGCCATTTCAGAGCTTTCTCCATCGCCATAGGAAAGGAGGAGTGGGGAGATATTGTGCTAAGAACAAAACTTGCACATCTATATAGGACGAAAATTTTTCAACGGCCCCGATTGGCCTGACCGTTCCCCCCTTTGAACGGCCCAGATTTTTCTAAGGTCGGTGCATTCATTTATTTGTTTGACTGTGAAAAAGAGCTCCTTTATGAAAATTACTTGTTTATCCTTGCATACCTGATGCACTATTAAAGCCGGAGAGCGACCGATGCTTCTTGGCGCCAGCCGGATCGTTACAGAAATTGATGCGAAAGCTTTTGTAAGTTCAACTTTCTCATCAGTCCTACTGTCCTGAATCTGGTCAGAAAGATCGAGTTTTGTGCCAAAATCGACATCTTAAATTCTAGTTCTTTCTTCTGTTTCTCAAAGTTCTTTCCTATAAGGTATCTTTGTATGGCTTTTTCTTTTCTGTCCCTACAAAAAGGCTTTGTTGGATTTCTAGTGCAGACATAGGAAGCCTTAGGGTTGCTGGAGAATAGAGGCCGTTGAATCCAAATGGTGAAACAGGGTATCCCATTTTGAATTTTTCTCTAACGTGAGCCTTCTCTTTTTTATCTCCTTTGTTGGATGATTAGTGCAGAAAAATAAAAGCCTTAGGGTTGTTAGAAAATAGAATTGAATATGGTGAAAAGGGGGTTCTGATTCAGGTATGACATTTCAAAACCTTGTTTCCGTTATTTGATGTTGAGGAATCCATAGTGCAGTGGTACCTTGGCATCTGTTTTACGTGTCAAATAGAAAATTTTCTATATCACATCATGATAATTTGGTGGCATGTGGTTTGCAGTTCTTGTGCTACATTACTATGGACTGAAAAGCTCTTTTTCTTTGCTAGCAATTAAAGAGTCAATTTCCTGCATTTGCATTGATAGTATGTATTTATTAGGTGGGTTACGTTTATGCATCATCAATATTTACCAATAGATTTGCCTACTAACACCTTAACATGTCTCCATAGTGTCCTTTTTATTAGATATTGTTGTTTAACCCTAGGAATGTAAGTAAAATGACATCTTTATTGTACAGTTTTGAACTTTGAAATATGTCTTTTATGATTCACTTGCATATGTCTTCGCTTTTTATTTATTAGATGCACATTGTAACCTATCCACTGAAGTTAATTCCGTCCAATAAAAGGGCTTAGGATACACTTACTTTGGTCTTGGGGATCTCAAAGGTGTTTTATAGGACTCTGAGATCCCCTCTTACCGCACGATAACGCTGCAGAAATCTTGACCATTATGTAGGTATTTTTAGTGTTCTTTCTGGTCAATTTTTTCCCTGTTTCTCCACATCTCCACTTCCTTGTGGGCCAAGGTTGATGGGAGCGAAGGAAGCAAAACAATCGCCTTTGGATTAAGGGAGCTTCTGCTCAGCCAAAAGACAGTAGCAATTTCTGAAACAGTTCAGAAACTAAAGAATTGGTATAGTTTCGGAACTGTATTGGGATTTTTATTGAGATGCTAAAATTTGGACCAAAAGTGTACAATCTAAGGTTTAGGTCGGAACCATGAAAGACGATCAATGCAATTTTAAAATGCACCCAAATTGGAACGTCATATCTCCTCATTTAAGTTTGAAATTAGTCCAAAAGTTGGTACAGTTAGAAAGCATTCTTTAAATGGAGCAAAGCTGGACTGCCTATTCTATAGGTTGATGAATCATGAGAAATGCAAATAGTCTAAAGCCACGAGTTATCGAAAGGAAGATGATTGAGTGACAGCTAGAAGATAGGCCATATTTAGCTTCGAAGGACGGTGTGCCTCATTTAGAATTACATATTGAACCAATCCCAATATAGGCTTTGGATGAATTTATATTTAAAGTAGTAATGGTGCCCAGTGTTACTGGGCGTAAGTTGAGAGCATGTAAACATTTTGAGCCACAATGAAAAAAGCCCTCTTTCCTTTTTACTCCATCCTGCATTTCCTTGTTTTTTTCTACACATTTTTCTTTTGTGTTTTTCATTTTTCTCATTTTTATTTTTGTTTCCTTCTTTTTTCCCCTTCCCTTTTCCTCTTCCATTTTTTTATGGCCTTTTTTCTTCTCTTATTGTTTCCTTTCCCCACTATTTTCCTCTTTCCCTTTTTAATTGCCCTCCGGGGCCGGTATTGATCCTGTATCTATACAATTATAAATTGTGCAAAGATACTTTATTCTTGCTAAGGTTTTTCCTCGAAAACCCTTGAGGGGTTTTTAATCTCTCGATGATAATACACTTGGCTTTGCTCTCTTTTTGTTTGGGTCCCATAGGCCAATTTGGTCTCCGTAGACGCTAAAAATCTATTCTATTCTATTCTATTCCTTCCCTTTTTCTTTTCTGACTTCCCTTTTCCGCACTTTTTTGTCTTTCCCTTTTTTCCCTTGCCTATTCTCCCTTTCCTTTTCCTCATTTTCCCACTCTTTTCCTCTTCTTTTTTTCGCATGCTCTTTTCCCTCCTTTTTTTTTATTCATTCCATTTTCCATGCCTTTTTTCGGTCCCCTTTCCCCTGTCCTCGCTCTTTTCCTTTTTCTTTTTTTTTATTCCTTTTTTTTCTTCCCTTTTTCCCTTTTTCTCTTTTAGTGTCCCATTTGTTCTAGCTCACTTTTACTTTTTCTCTTTTTCCCTTCCCTTTTCCCTGATGGACTTTTTCCTTTTTGATCCTTTTTCTCTTCCGCTTTTTTTGTCCCCTTTTTACTAGCTCAGGATACCTTTACCCTAGTTTTGGGGACCCCGGAGTTAAAAATCTCATCTTCCGGAATCCTGGGTCATTTCCAATGGTATCCATTTGGAGACCCAGTTCGGGTGCCTGGTGATCTACATAGAACACAAAGAAATTTCCCAGGAGGTAGTGTCGAAACTTTTGGACCCCATATACCATGCCAAGTCCCTCTCGTTCTGTGGCAGAGTAATTTTGTTCAGCTTTGTTAAGTTGCTTGCTAGCATAATAGATTGGCTGATCTCTGCTACAATCTTTTTGTTGAGTTAGTGCAGCCCCAATTGCAGTTTTCGAAGCGTCAATATGTACATGGAATGGTTTGTCCCATTGTGGTGTAATCAGAATATGTGCTTTTGCTAATATTTCCTTTAAATGGACAAAGGAATCTTGACATTCATTAGTCCATATGAACCTTTTGTTCGAGCTTGTTAATTCGTTCAAAGGGATGGCAATCTTAGAGATATTTTTTCCAAAGCGCTTGTAATAGTTTACTTTGCCTAATACGTCGGAGTTGGGTAATATTGATTGGTGGAGGCATCTCTAAGATTAACTTAACTTTGCCAGGATCTGTAATCAATCCCTCTTTACAGACTATATGGCCTAATAATAAACCATGTGTTACAAAAAATGTGCATTTTTCTAAATTTAACGAGACTCCAAATGCTCGACACCTTTGAAAACATTTTTGAAGTCCGTTCAAATGTTGCAACCATTCACTAAAGACAGTAAAGTCGTCGAGAAAAATCTCCATGAAGGTGCCAATATATCCCTTGAACACTTATAGCATAATCCTTTGAAATAAGGATGGGGCGTTGGAAAGGCCAAAAGGCATGACACGATAAACATAGGTTCCAAATTGGGTAATGAAAGCACTGTTTCATTATATATGGACTTTCCCTGAGTCCATACGCCTCCGAAATTGACGCAAATTTCTGGAATATTATGGTTTTTTTTAATAGAATGATGCAAATTGTCTAGAATATTGTCTAGAATATAGGGTTGTGAGAGCATATTGTGCACAATAAGATGAACTAGAACAACTTTAAGACATTAAAATTACTAGTTATGGTGCCCGGCGTTGCCGGGCCTTAGTAAAAGAGGAGGGTGGTTGTTTTTTGGCCAGGATCCCTTGATGGGAATAAAGAACATTGTGCACAAAATTATGAATTTGATCTTAGATGGTGAACTGTACATATGCTATAGTATGTTGTGCTTGTTTATATGAAGATGATTTTACGGTCAAACGTTGTTATGAACTTAAATAAATTTGTGTTTTATTTTGAAAAGTGGATATATCCTCTCTTTTTTTTTAATTGAAGATTGTCATTCAAGTCATTAGCACGTCTTGAGTATATCTACATCACATTCTACATATTATATGGAAGCTAATCCATTACCGAGACACAATATGCTAGGAGCTGCCTTGGATGTGATTATCTAGTGTATATAGTGTAGTATCGTACTTCTATACGACACGTCTACAATACGTATAATGTGTATAATGACTCTGGGGCATGTTGTATCTTCAATAGATTTCCTCGATGGGCTAAGATATCAAGCAAGTAGGACCCCAAGCGAGCTAGAAGTGAAGTATTCAATAATGTATGCATATGTCATAACTTTGAAAGAACAAATAGCAATCGTAAAGGATGTAAAGATGCATATGGATAGCATTAAACAACAGAAATATGAAGGTTGTAAAAAGGAATTGGCTCTTGAAATTCTTGCAATTATTATACGAATATTCGGGTCCAAGTTTTTTACCTGATCCGTTCTACACTGTTACTCAATTAGTTGATATATGATGGCTACCATAAGGACACTCTGACCAAGTCAACATGCCATCCGTTCCTAACCTCATATATTTCAGTAGGTATCCACTCTGTTTCACATTTCTCATATTCGTCCACGTAATCTGTTTCACATTTCTCATATTCGTCCACGTAATCTGTTTCACATTTCTCATATTCGTCCACGTAATATCGTTATATCCGACTATATTGCTGGAGCCTTTTCATTTCTTATTGTTGTCAGTCATTGGTAAGAATCATATATTTTAAGCATCATTATCTAAAATGTTTAAGAAACAAAAGATGTATGTCCAAATTCTAATTAAGTGGCAGAGACGTTTGCCCTTTTAAGTTACAAAGAAGGTTATATGGCAATAATAGTGTTGTTTTGGCAGAATTTTAATATGCTATATACTTTGCCCAATTCGTTTTGTATTTGGGGAGGGTATTTTGGCAATGGTGGGGACTATGATTTTGGTATCGTATTGTATGGAAAATGGTATAATTTGCCATGTGAGAGGAGCTTGGATGGTTATTGCTATTTTGGGTGCTTGGCAACTCCCTTTTTTCATGGATGTTTTCCCGAAGGCTCAATTGCAGATAAGGAAGGCCAACCAAATTTGGAAAGAAAATGTTTCTAATTTGTGCTCTTTACAATGGTATGCTTTTGCAACCCACGAGGCAAAGTTCGGAGGTTGTGAACATGCCTTAGGATATGTCGGTTGGAAGAGGACCTCGGTTTTTTCTCATAGCGGCATTCATTCCGGCGTGACTGGTGGTTCAGCGGCCTAGTCCCTTCGTGAGGCTTCATGCCACCGCTAATCGGTTCCTTAGCATCAAATCCGAGTCCTTTAGTTACCCATGAGGCGGTGGAGCGATTAGCATCGGACCGAAGTTCCTTAATTTTGTGGCTGCTCGCTCTGTAATACTTACCATTACGTGGAAAAGAAAAAGCCTATCTATTCAAGGGGGCTCCTTATAGCAATGGTGCTTCATTTGATCATCGGGGAGACCAATTTACAATTTCACATGCATGTTGCGAGGGGCATCTACGGGCCAATAGAATGCAAGCGGCGTAGGATTTGCAAGCTATGGCATAAAGGCGGGGATTGGATGCGGCAAATTCATGGGAACGGTCGAAGCCAAATCCGAAATCCTGTTCGCGAGAGATAGAGGCCTGCAGCGAGGCGAATTTCCCTCACGGTTCCTTGCCAGGGCCTATGTAGTGTAGTTGGCGGGCTTTTGATCTTTCCCCTGATTCGGCCTTTCCCGGTTGAAGAATTGTAAGCGTAAAAGCTATGGCAGGACGACGGTTCTTTTTAATTGCTTCAAGTGGTTTTTTTATCTTTCTTTTTTATTGCTTCAACCATACGTTCGTTCCACACCATTGACAGTGGCATGTGTTTTTTCGCTCAAAATTCTAATGGCCATTGGTCTGGCACAATACTGGGAATATTCGCCAGATCAACGGTGGGGAGTAAAACCTGAACGTGATGCCATACTTTGAATAAAACAAAAACTACATTACCCATGCTAATAGGTTTTGTTTCTATCCTCTTTATACTTAGCTAAAAATTAAGGGATGTTATGCATTTGAAAAATGGGACTCTTGTCTAAAAGGAAAGTGGTATATTGCCACTCTTTTTTTTTATCAGGGAGCTAACAGTAGAATCCACAAACTCTCTGAAAAAATAATTCACTTCTACACAATTATGTTTGCCAAAATTGAAAAGGCAATCAATTAAGGGATTCTGCTGATGTCAATACAAAGCACGTTACTAATGAATGAGGAAGTCAGATCTCGGGGGTTCTGTGAAGTGGAACTGAACGACTTGAAAATTCAGAATAATAGTATTTTGGATAAGATGGGCTTCTTAGGATGTTGAAATCCTGTGATTTGAGCACAATTAAATAGTCGACTACACCATGCAATCATTTACCAGCCACTTTTGTTTAAGCAAGTTCACCTGCCATCTTGTTTGCCTTGAAAATGTTACATAGTAGCTTTCAAATTATGTCTGATTTCAAATTATGTCTGATTTTACACTGTTATACATGATCCAACTTTCAAAATGCATGAAGTTTTATACTGCCACAGGTTCCACATCTTTCTCAATTATGCATGCAGGAGAGTGGGTTTCATCAGTCCCTTGATGAATGTGAAATGCTATGTGTTGGCACATAGATCAATTTCTCTTGTATAACAGAAGCATTAGACACCAAAAATAAGCTCTGGTAATTGTACCTGCATGTATGACAGTTACTTATTGAGGGGTTATCCTGCATTTTTTATTTTCTGGGGTCGTACATTGCTACAAACTATCGCGTATACCTTGCTGCAAGCTGCATAAGGATTATAAAATGATTTATATCAATGTGAAGCAACCCTATGGCCTATAAGCATACATCTACTCTGAAAGATGTGAAGGAGCGTTCTAAGCATATACTTACTCTAAATAAGAACAAATAGATTCATAGCAATAATAGTTAACTTACACTGGGGCTTTTACCTCTGCCAACCATCAATAGATGAAGCCAATGCGACAGGCAGAGAAAATAAGCAAGCAGCTGTAAATTTGCTCACAAATAGATTCATAGCAATAATAGTTAACTTACACTGGGGCTTTTACCTCTGCCAACCATCAATAGATGAAGCCAATGCGACAGGCAGAGAAAATAAGCAAGCAGCTGTAAATTTGCTCTAATCATATTGCAAAGACCTACCTTTGAATCATTGATAACGTTTTTTGCCTCCATCACAGCTAGATTGATCTTGATCTCTAGTGTTGCAGCCCAGGGCCAAAATTCACCACCATGATTTCTAGTGTTGCAGCCCAAGGAACTCAACCCTGATAAAAATTAAGAATCTTCATACATGCATTGAAAGCAAGGGAACGTTATATACTGCTTTTGTCTGCAACATGCAAAGACAACATTTACTGTGCGACCATCATGCAAGCTATATAAGATAAATCACATCATTTTCTAGATCCATTTACAGGATATGCTCAGTTGCATGCCTCCAAAGAATAGATTAACTACCATTTATTTTGTACTGCCATCCATGTCTAAGAAATTTTCTAAAGTTCCTTTCTATTTTCTTGATAAAAAGAAGCCAGATAACAATCCAAGCTTTTTATATGAACTCCTCTAAGCCATGCTAGCAGTTTATTGCAGAGTAGACAAACAGAAGCCATTGATTAGGAAATGCTAGAGCGACAACAATATGATGTGTAAGAAAATGAGAGATCAAGTGGTTAATCCATTAATCATTCTAAACACATAGATGTATTAGAGGAAAGGACCCTAAACCAACAGTTCTGTTGCCAAATAACAGCAGAGAAAGTGGACTTTACAATTTTCAAGCCAATGTACAAAATTATGATCTAGAGCCAAATGCAGAATCACAATTTCTAGTTGGAGATGACCTGCAAAGGTTTGTGTATTGTGAGCACATGTTTCCAACAGACTACTACTACAAATGTTAACAGTAAGAGACTAAACTATAAAGGTTTATAAATAGTTTACTTATGATGCACTTCTCATCTAGCTTCAATTAAAACCTTTTGAATGTAATTTATTTCTCCAGCAGGCTGTAAACATACCCTTATGTTGCTGAAGAAAGCCGAAAATGGTCCAAAAAATACAGGGATTTTGCGCAAATGGGCAGCAACAATGTAGGATCTTCGCAATTAGATTTTCAAATCAAATGCAAGACTAATCGAGATGATTACAGTTCGACACGTGTGTCATGACTGCATAACACATTCTGCAGTGTTAAAAGTTTGCTTTAAGAACATCAGAACCCTCTATATAGACACAGATACATGATGACAAACTAAGCAGAGCAACTCAATACTGCAAAAGAGACAGTTAGTCCTATAAGACGTGCATATTCAAGATGGATCGTGCATATATATTTTGTGCCCCTTGTGGTTCATACTGTAAAAGAAACAATGTACCATCACCCACGCTCTAAGAAGCAATAGTGCATTAACAAAATAATTAATGAGTAATAATCTAAACTGGAAAGCAAGGAAAATGTTACCTGTAGTAAATTGTGAAGGCACAGTGACTACCTTTGAACTAATAAAAGATCAGAGGTGAAGTTCTAGGAATATACATTTGTCCCTCAATCTGGAAGCAACCACAAAACCAAAAGGTGTCGAAGTCAAATGTAGTGGTATCTCTTTGTCAAGCTAGTTAAGGGGAAAGCAATAAAGCACAGGATGTGAATGGAATGTAATCTACCTCAAGAGAACTCTAAATAGAATGGCAATCTTCTGTTTTACAATGTGACATGCGTTGCATAAAAGATTATAGAGCATAACATCTAGATAGAAAATAGTTGCAGACAAAGCTGCCAAAACTGAAAGAACAGATGCATCATTATCATTCTTCTTTGTTTACAATAATGGAAATAGAGGTTTCTGTAAGTAATAGAAAATTTCACATTTACAAATGTAAATAAACTACATAGGCAGGTAAATGTTGCATACCCACATCGTCACTTTAGATCCATACAATGCAACTTTATGTAGCTTTACATCAATTGGATTGATATTGCTTTTCAAAACAATCTATCTTCTGTCTTGCCATATCAATCTACTCAGCAAGAAAACCAACATGTATGCAGCATGGCAATAAACAAATCTACAAAGTAAAACTTACACAAACAATGAACACAGATTGTGGAAGCCCATGATTGCAGATAATGCACTAACCAAAGCTTCATTCCAGCCTGCAGGCTTTACACATCTTGGCTTGCTCTGGTGTAAAATATGGCATCTTGGCTTGCTCTGGTGTAAAATATGACGTGACTAAAGCTCCTCTTCCAACAACTCTTGCCCAGGTATTCAGAACGCCATCTGAACAATGGAGATCCATTATAGATGTCGATGCTCTCAAAAATGGATGCCGAAAATAATCTAAAGGGACCTTGGAAGTGAAACGCATCAGGCAAAAAATGGCTTCTCCCTTGCTTCGCAACTGGGTAAAATATACAGCAAATCCGACATAATATCAAGTGACCACAAACATAGCATGCACTCCTTGCCAATAAACTCCTTGCCGCAGAGAAAATCCCTCATATAGATCTTCCTAAATGCCACCGACATGCATGCAGGTTGTGTGGCATCATTCTTTCTCGGATTAAGGGGGAATCCAAGAACCAAAATCATAGAAAAAAAATTAGATCATTTTTGGAAAGCAGAAAACTTTTTCGGCAGCCAAAAACCTTAAGAATCTTAGGAAATCGAATTGAGAAAAAATCCAAAAATATTTTCCACCAAACCGGAAAATCCCAAATTAACAAGATTGATACATAATTTCATTAAAACATCATACACTTTTCAAAGCAATCATATAGCAATTGAAAGTAAAGTTAATGTTATGAAAATGTTAAAGTTTCAAATATCCATCATCCGTATGTTATGCGACTGCAATTCCTCATCAATTGGGAGACTTTTCTCGGCTCTTCTGGGATTATTGCTATTTTTCTGCACATACCCGGGTGAATGTTAGTATTGTAATAGGTTATCGAGAGGAATATACAAGTGTGAAATTAGGCGACCGCCGTATTTAAGCCTAGCTTCACGTCCAATAACATATTTATTAATGTTATGGAAGTGTTGCTTAAAGGGGCATTGTGCAAAAAGAATTCAATTAACTAAGAAAAAATGCGTTGTGTAACTAAAGAATTAAAATTAAGTTAAAAAAAATCAATTTCAGAACTAAAGCTAACCTAACCTAACCCTAACGGCTAACCCTAACACAGCTTCTAACGGCTAACCCTAACACAGATTCTATCCAGGTATGGCCTAACGGCTAACCCCTATGACTTTGAGCTATGCAAAAAAAACCTATTGAGGTATGGTATGGCTGACGCGGTGGCGGGTATGGCGAGCTTGAAACTTGTAGGGTATGGCCGAGATGGCGGGTATGGCGGTATGACCTAGCTCGAGATCTTTGTGTTTTAGGGCCAAGCTTCGATCTTGCTATTGGAAGAAGAAGCTCATGGGCCGAGGTTTTTGGCACCATGATCAGATTGAAATCATCCCAGATGAGCGAGGGGCAGCAGAATCACTCCTTCATTTGTGGCCTTCCACGGACACAATATTTCATCGAGAGATGCGGTAGAAAGTAGGGGCTGCCATGAATCTGCTAGTATTATTGTCTTTGCCATAAATCCTGTTAGTATTACTGCCACGAATCCTGCTACTGTATTTCAAAGTAGTTCCTGGAGCTGTAGATGCAGCCATAATGGTTGAAATATTATAAGGATGAAGGATTTGCTTCAAATGGTGCTCGTTTTGAGGCATGTCTGCTTCGAAGGATATAAGAAAATATTAAGTTTAACAGGATTTGTGCATCAGGAATTGCTTCAAAGAGCATATGTGGCAGGCAAATTGATGTGAAGCCCAATGGGAAATGTGGTTCCAGAAATCAATTGGACACAAGGATTTGAGCACAAGGAATTCCATGCGCACAGAATTCTAGAGAAGGGGTTCAAGGAGGCTGATGCAGTTGTAATGGCCTGCAAATTGGGCGGTCGCCGGATTTCTTGCCAGGCAGGACTAGGACTGAGTTACAGTTACTAGACAAGACAAGAGGTAAGAAAATGATGCTCCTGCAAATTTCTTGCCGGATTTCTTGCCAGACATGACTCACTTATAGTTATTAGTTACTAGACTACAGGTTCCTAGACAAGACAAGATTTAAATAAAATGAGTGATCGTCCTGCAAATTGGGCGGACGCCAGGTTTCTTGCCAGACAGGACTAGACGAGAGGTAAAAAAAATAAACCGTCACAAGATAGACAAGACCATTGTTAAGGGCCTTGAAATTGGGCGGTCGCCCAATTTCAGGTACAAGCTGCACTTGGAGATATATGGTGAACAATATCTACATTACAATACATACTAGTAATGGTGCCCAGCGTTGCTGGGCAAATGTTGGGAACATTTGTGGATGGAAACCTATTCACCTCAGACTCATTAACCAAGTCCATCATATCTAGGCTCTAAGAGGTTTTTGTGCATTTGATAACCTTCCCTTTGCTCTATCATGCATATCCTTTTTTTCTCATTTTTCTTACACACTTTCTTTTTTCCCTTTTCTTATTTTCCCTGCACATTTACTTTTCTCCTTCTCTCTTTTTTTTTTCTTTTCTTTTTACCCTCTTCTCCCTCCTCTTTTCTTTCCTTTTCTCCTTCTCATTTTTCCCTTTCCCTTTCCCTTTTTTTGACGGCTTTTTTCCTTCCCTTTTCACCTTTCTCCACCCTTCCCATTTTTCTCATGCTCTTTTTTCCCTTTCCTTTTGCTTTTCTCTTTTCCCTTCCCTTTTCTCATGCCCTTTTTGCATTCCCTTTTCCCCACCTTTTTTTTATGTTTTTCTTCCTCTCCTCACCCTCTTCTTCTTTATCTCATGTCTCTTTTTTCCCATTTTCTTCTTCTTTTTTTCTCATGCCTTTTTTCCTTTCCTTCCCCCCTTTCCGCCTCCCTTTTTCTTTTTGCCTTTCCTTCTTTTTTCATCATTTCCCCACCCTTTCCCTTTTTCTCGTGCTCTTTTCCTCTTTCCTTCCCCCCTTTCCCTTTCCCTTTCCCTTTCCCTTTCCCTTTCCCTTTTTCCTTTTTCCTTTTCCCTTTTTCCTATGTATTTTACCATTCCCTTTTTTTCCACTTTTTTTTACTTGCCTTTTCTTCCGCCTTTCCCTACCCTCTTCCCCTCTTCCCCATCCCTATTCCCCTTTTTTCTTTTTCTTTTCCCTTTCCCCATGCTCTTTTTCCCTTTATTTTTACCCTTTCCTCACCCTTTCCCTCTTCCAGTTTTTTCCGTGCCCTTTTTCCCTTCCTCTTTTCCATTTTCCCTCCTTATTCCCCGTGTTCTTTTTTCTTTCCCCTTTCCCTTTTCGCCTCCCATTTCCTTTTTCCTTTTCCTTCTTTTTTTCATCCTTTTCTCTTTTTCCATGCCCTTTTCCTCTTTCCTTTCCACTCTTTTTTTTCCTTCTCTCTTTTCCTTTCCATTTTCCCACCCTTTTTCCATTCCATTTTTTCCACCTTTTTCACATGCCCTTTTTCCTCCTTTTCCCACCCTCTTCCCCTTTTCCCTTTTCCTCTTTTTCTATTCCATGTTTTATGTTCTCTTTTTGCTTTTCGCTTTTCCCTTTTTCCCTTTCTTTTTTTCCTTTCCTCACCCTTTTCCTCTTCTCGTGCCACTTTCTCTTTCCTCTCTCATTTCCCTCTCCCTTTTCCCTTTTTCGCTCTCCTTTCGCTCTCCTTTCCCTCTCCTTTTTCCTTCCCTTTCTATTTTTCCATGCCCTTTTTTCCTTCTCTCCATCATTCTTATCTTCCCCTTTTTCCCTTCCGTCACCCTTTCCGTCTTCACCTTTTTTCCCGTTGCCCTATTTTTCTTCCTTTTCCTCCCTTCCCCTTTTCTTTTCCCTTATTATGTCCTCACCCTTTCCCCCTTCTCCTTTTCATAGTGTCCTTTTTTCCTTCCTTTTTCTCCCTTTCTTTTTCTTTCCCTTTTTCGTGCTCTTTTCCCTTTCCTTTTCCCTTCTCCGTCTTTCCCTTTTACCCGTGCCTTTTTGCCTCTCACTTTGCCCTTTTCTCTGCCATTTTCCCTTTCCTCTTAAGAGATCAGAGCATGGCCAATCACGGTGGTGGGAAGTTGTGCGATAAATCTCGGCCTTTGAATGCAATCAGACGATCTCAACTATCTAAATTAGGGTTTGATTCAAGACATACGCTAAAACTTTATAATATAAGATATTTCCTTCACATGTTTGTATTCAATATGCTAGAGAAGCACACTACAATTATTCATTGAGCATATTTCAATCATTTTTTGTTTATTATTGTTTCTAACGTCTATCAAATATTATAGTTAGCTCATGCTTCAATCATTTCTTTTTTATTTAATTATTATTAACATTGCTCATGTGTATCGAATCTTCTATCTAACATGGTTATCCTCCTCACATTTTTAATGGCTTATGCACACAATACCATCCTTTAAAAGTTTAATGCATGTCCAAATACAAGGGAGATGTGAACATCTATACGAAAAAAATAAAAAACAATAGATAAAGGAGATGCACCTACCTTTGACAGTCTTGAAACAAGCTAAAACACTTCAAAATGTCTTCTAGATGATGGGCGCCCTGGTGAAAGAGGACCACAGAATGGAGAAGGAAGAAAAGACGACCTTGCATCTTTCAAATGAGGTCTTAACATGAGCAAAAATAAGTCCAAAAAGACTTCATGCATGATGAACACGTGGAACGTAGTAAAAGGTATAGGGCATATTTGGTGGGCCCATAATGCGTCATTAAATAAACCCCCCTTTTCATTAGCATTTCAAATTTCAAATTAAAGTGGCCACGTCGACCATCCACGTGGTTGTCAAAATTCAAATTCAAATTCCCCTCCCCCAAATCAATATTGCCTCCGGGCATCTCGCCATCATTGTCATTACGCGCCCTCAACTAGGCTTGTGTGGGCTGACTTTCAATTAGGCGTTTGTGGACGGCTCTCAACTAGGCGCTTTGCCTCCACAACATAAGTTTTCGTGTTTACATTAGCATGTAGCATGCGCTAGTGCAAAGCGCTAGTACTTCCATGTTTTGCTGCCATTTTCTTGCAATTCTAGAGTATTTTTAATGTAACTCTAACATATCATTGAGCATTCCGGCTAATGAAAATCTAAGTACCTATGTTTCTGTAAGCTTATTACAGCCTGCAGTGACAAAGTGAAGAGCCTACCTGTAGGCTTGAAGATGAGGTAAGAGTTTTTGTTATTTGAAATCACATAGCTAGTTGTGGTAGAGTTTGCATTAGACTATGTGTAGATATTGTTGTTGTCAGATGGGGTGTTTGGAAGTGAACATATATGGCTCAGCACACACCCAACTCGGTGCCCCAAAGTTGTTAGGCAAGTTGTTTTGGGGTCCAATTTTGGAGCTGGTGCACTAAAAAAGCGGTGAGGCGACCAATATGGAGAGCCGGATGGGTGGGCGTCCAATTTCGTGCATCAAATAGGGCCCAATTTAAAAAAAAAAAAAAAAAAAAGACCTCAAATTCGGCGCCCGCCCAGTTTGGATGCACCGAATCCCAATTTGAGCTTATCAATTTGGGCTGAGGCTCAATCTCTCTCTCTTTCTCTCTGTTTTTTTTTTAAGACAATTTCACCAAGTTTAGATATAATTTTCGTATGTATTTCGTGCTTGGAAACGAGGCGAGCGCCCAATTTGTAATGATATATCTTTTGCTATTTTGCAGATTTCAAGACAATGTAAGAGGTATTTGAAGTCAGGGTCATACACTCTAGGAGAGGATAAATGCTCATAAATAGAGGTATGGCATCACAATACCTAACCGGGGAAGGGTCTCGTATCCTTTATGAGACCAGATGTTCTGATTATGTGACACGCTTCTAGGATTGAACACTATGGATGTGTTCGACACCCACAGTTCCATCCGGCCTTGGCAATCTCAACATTCATTTTTTGGACTATTTCATTATATATGGACTACTACAATGACAAAGCTATATGTGCCATCCAAGACTTGAGCTCTTGGACTTTTGACAAGAAGGCCTTCAGTATACCAGCGGCCTCACTATAAGAACATGAATGTCCATTTGACGAGCCATCCATGAAGGTCTTACGATGAGATTTCTCTTGCAACTGGACGATTCATTTGTACCAAACAGAAATAGGTATGTGATTTCATATCTTTTACATATATTTCAATAACATGTGCACATCGTTGATGATGATGAGAGGTTGACTGCGCACTCGGGGCCTCTAGTTTTTGAGTTTGAGAATGATCGGTCATGTACCACAAAGCGTCAAGCCATCACCGCGAGGAGCATTGATCCGTGAAAGGATAAACCTATGCCCTGATGATGTCTTGTGTCTGACGTGGGAGACGGAAGCCAATGACTGCTAGTGACTACATAGAGATAGAGGCTATCGACTATGCTTGGGAACCGTCAAACAAGAAGAAGATACCCATTACTATAAAGATACCCGTGCATGCTGCGGAGGCATATGCAGCACTCGCATGGGATGTCAATTAGTATATGGAAAAGAGTCATTGATGCGAGAATTTCAAAAATGGTCCATAAATTCAGGTTTTGTCCGAAAATAATGAAATTGTGCTTATGAGTGTTGTTTTTAATTGATCTTCAGGGTGGATACGAATTTGATTGTATCCACTGAATCCATCCATGAATGGGTAACATTCATGTCCAGCAACATTTTCAAGAACCTGGTCTGTAAAGGGCAAAGGAAAGTGATCCTTTTCAGTGACATCATTCAACCTGCGATAATCAATACATACTCTTAATTTTCCATTCTTTTTTCTTAACAATGACCACAGGTGATGCCCAGTCACTAGTTTCTTCTTCATAGATAAATCCTGCTTGTAGCAAACTTTGTATTTCTTTTTCAACCGTTTGAGCATAACTAGGATTCACCTATACGCTCGTTGATACACGGGTTTTGCATTTGGCATAAGGGGTATTCTCAATTGACAAGTATCTGGATTTATGCCACGTAAATCTTGGTAATTCCATGCAAAAATATCTCTATAATTTTCCAACAACAAAGTGGCTTCTTGTAATCTTCCTGGCGGTAAGTGAGCCCCAATTTTTATTATTTTCTTATTCTTAGGAGTGCCAAGATTTATTTCTTGAAGTTCAGGTGCTTCAAGATAAGGTTTAAGTTGTCCCTTCTCTAAACCATGTGCTGGTTTAGGTGACACTTTCGCTTTTCCCTCAGTCACTTTTGTGAAATGCTCTGGATAGTCTTGGACAGCTTCTACCATGAGACATGAACATGTTTTCTTTTCAAGTTCATACTTAGAATAAATATTGACATTATAAAAATTTCCTTCCTCTTCAAAATCTTCATAGACACCCTCTTCATTATCACTATCAGAAAGTATTACATTATCTTTAATAATAGTGGTAATGCCTTGGGTAAATTGATTTTAGTCAGTTTTCCATCCTTGGCCAAGGTTAATGTATCATTGCACCAATCATGTAAAGCTCTAGATTGTCTTAACCATGGTCTACCCAATAGTAGTGATAACCCCTTACTTTAACTTGGGTGTCTAGTACTACAAAATCCTGACAGAACTCTAAATCTCCAATCATAAACACCACAGATTTCAATATTCCAAGGGGTTGCACTTTTCGCTGGTCTGTCATCTTCACATCAAAGGGAGCTTTTTGTAAGTCTGTAAATCTAAGTCTTTTCCTCAATGTGTTGGTCATAATATTCACCCCAGCCCCACCATCGATGGGTACATTGGGTATTATGCCATTCATTTCTACTTTTACCATTGGATTGTTTTTATCCATTGGCTCAGATTTATAAGTTGTAATTATATCACGAGTTTGATATAACTCCTGCAGGTATGCCTAATTAGGCACATAAATTCCCAAAAGTTTAAGGGGTACTTGGATAAGAGTTTCTTGCACCACTTGGCTCAAGCTTTGGATTTCAACACTGTGATTGTTATTTTCCATTGGAAATTCTTTAAAACCTGGTAGAAATTTAGCAACCACTCTAAGTGGTTTTGGGATAAGTAGCTCTTGTACTTGAGCTTTCAATATTGTTAACTCATCAGTATTGTGACTTACCATGTTCATCATTTTCATGTTGTAAGTTATCTATTTGATTTTTGACAAAATCAAATACTTCTTTCTCTTGTTCAATATCAGGATACCTATTTTGTTTACCCCTCGAATTTCCCTTTGGAAAATCTGAAATTTTAATGGCATCCTTATTAGCCTTAGCACGAGTTACATTATTCACATCAACTGCATACTCAAGGCTAATCATTCTTGCGTCTTCCGCTTTAACATCTACTTGCTCCTTAGAGTCTGTAGATTTCTCTTTCTTTGGTTTTCTACATTCACAAGAGTAATGTCCCTTACCCCCGCAATTCCAACGCTCAATTACTCTTGTATTCCTATGATCCTTAGTTTCTGGAATCACACCAAAAGTTTGAGCAGTATCCCTTTCTTTCTTTTTGTTAAAATAACAATCTTTAGTATTGTGATTATCTTTCTCACAAATATGGCAATACTTTCTCTCAGAATTAGATCGGCATTCGTTGGCATAGTGTCCAGGCTTAGAGCATCTGGTACACCAAATTAAAGTTCTATTTCTTTCACGCAGAGACAATTTTCTTTTAAAGAATTTCCAATGGAAAAAAACAATCACAGTGTTGAAATCCAAAGCTTGAGCCAAGTGGTGCAAGAAACTCTTATCCAAGTACCCCTTAAACTTTTGGGAATTTATGTGCCTAAATTAGGCATACCTGCGGAGTTATATCAAACTCGTGATATAATTACAACTTATAAATCTGAGCCAATGGATAAAAACAATCCAATGGTAAAAGTAGAAATGAATGGACTCATAATACCCAATGTACCCATCGATGGTGGGGCTGGGGTGAATATTATGACCAACACATTGAGGAAAAGACTTAGATTTACAGACTTACAAAAAGCTCCCTTTGATGTGAAGATGACAGACCAGCGAAAAGTGCAACCCCTTGGAATATTGAAATCTGTGGTGTTTATGATTGGAGATTTAGAGTTCTGCCAGGATTTTGTAGCACTAGACACCCAAGTTAAAGTAAGGGATTATCAGCTACTATTGGGTAGACCATGGTTAAGACAATCTAGAGCTTTACATGATTGGTGCAATGATACATTAACCTTGGCCAAGGATGGAAAACTGACTAAAATCAATTTACCCACGGGCATTACCACTATTATTGAAGATAATGTGGTACTTTCTGATAGTGATAATGAAGAGGGTGTCTATGAAGATTTTGAAGAGGAAGAAATTAATGTCAATATTTATTCTAAGTATGAACTTGAAAAGGAAACATGTTCATGTCTCATGGTAGAAGCTGTCCAAGACTATCCAGAGCATTTCACAAAAGTGACTGAGGGAAATGCGAAAGTGTCACCTAAACCAGCACATGGTTTAGAGAAGGGACAACTTAAACCTTATCTTGAAGCACCTGAACTTCAAGAAATAAATCTTGGCACTCCTGAGAATAGGAAAATAATAAAAATTGGGGCTCACTTACCGTCAGGAATATTACAAGAAGCCACTTTGTTGTTGGAAAATTATAGAGATATTTTTGCATGGAATTACCAAGATTTACGTGGCATAAATCCAGATACTTGTCAATTGAGAATACCCCTTATGCCAAATGCAAAACCAGTGTATCCACGAGCGTATAGGATGAATCCTAGTTATGCTCAAACGATTGAAAAAGAAATACAAAGTTTGCTACAAGCAGGATTTATCTATGAAGAAGAAACTAGTGACTGTGTATCACCTGTGGTCATTGTTAAGAAAAAAGAATGGAAAATTAAGAGTATGCATTGATTATCGCAGGTTGAATGATGTCACTGAAAATGATCACTTTCTTTTGCCCTTTACAGACCAGGTTCTTGAAAATGTTGCTGGACATGAATGTTACTCATTCATGGATGGATTCAGTGGATACAATCAAATTCGTATCCACCCTGAAGATCAATTAAAAACAATATTCATTACCCAATTTGGAACCTATGCTTATCGTGTCATGCCTTTTTGCCTTTCCAACGCCCCATCCTTATTTCAAAGGATTATGCTACAAGTGTTCAAGGGATATATTGGCACCTTCATGGAGATTTTTCTCGACGATTTTACTGTCTTTAGTGAATGGTCGCAACATTTGAACGGACTTCAAAAATGTTTTCAGAGGTGTCGAACATTTGGACTCTTGTTAAATCCAGAAAAGTGCACATTTTTTGTAACACATGGTTCATTATTAGGCCATATAGTCAATAAAGAGGGATTGATTACAGATCCTGATAAAGTTAAGGTAATCTTAGAGATGCCTCCACCAAGCGATATTACGCAACTCCGATGTTTTCTAGGCAAAGTAAACTATTACAAGTGCTTTGGAAAAAATATCTCTAAGATTCTCACCCCTTTGAACGAATTAACAAGCTCAAACAAAAGGTTAATATGGACTAATGAATGTCAAGATTCCTTTGTCCATTTAAAGGAAATATTAGCAAAAGCACCCACTCTGATCACACCACAATGGGACAAACCATTCCATGTACATATTGACGCTTCGAAAACTGCAATTGGGGCTGTACTAACTCAACAAAAAGATTGTAACAGAGATTAGTCAATCTATTATGCTAGCAAGCAACTTAACAAAGCTGAACAAAATTACTCTACCACAGAACGAGAGGGACTTGGCATGGTATATGCGGTCCAAAAGTTTCGACACTACCTCCTGGGAAATTGCTTTGTGTTCTATGTAGATCACCAGGTAATAAACAAACCATGTGTGACTGGACGTATACACTGTTGGTTGTTGATATTACAGGAGTATAATTTCAAGATTGTCCTTAAACCAGGCACTTCTCACACGGTACCAGATCATTTATCACGAATTCCCAATGGTGAACCACCAATGGGAATAAATGATGAACTCCCTGATGCTAATCTATTTAGAGTGAATGCAGTACTACCTTGGTATGCAGGAATTATGGAATATTTGGCTACAGGAGATTGTCCTAAAGGAATGGACATCTCTCAAAAGAGAGACTTTGTGAAAAAAGCTTCTCCATTTTGTTTAATTTCTAGGCAATTATATAAGAAAGGTAAAGACCATGTACTACGACGTTGCATTTTGCCCCATGAGATTAATGACCTTTTTAGAGAAGCCCATGATGGCATTAGAGGAGGACATTTTTCTGGTGAGCTTACATCAAAGAAAATACTCCAAAGTGGGTTTTAATGGCCTACTCTTTTCAAAGATTCTTTTGCTTGGGCCAGAACTTGTGATATCTGCCAAAGAGTAGGAAAACCTGGACCACGTAATTACATGCCATTACATCCAATTTTACCTTTGGGCCCATTCGAGAAATGGGGCATGGATTTCGTTGGTCCTATAACACCTCCTCCTGCTGTATATACGAGAGCCCAGTACATATTGATTTTAAGTGACTATCATACCAAATGGGCGGAGGCCAGGGCATTGAAAGACAACATGGCTAAGAGTGTGGCCAAAGTACTATACCAGCAAATCATTACTAGATTTGGATGCCCAATTGAACTAGTATCAAACTGAGGTGTGCACTTTATCAATGAGACTGTGGAAATACTTACAACAGACTTTCTCATAATGCATAGAAAGTCTACTCCATATTACCCCCATGCCAATGGTTAGGCAGAATCAACCAATAAGATTCTCATCAATATCATGCGTAAAGTTTGTGATTCCACCCGTACTGATTGGGAAACCAAACTGCCTGCCATATTGTGGGCCTATCGCACCACTTTCAAATGTGCAACTGGACAAACACCATTTCACTTTCTTATGGTGTAGAGGCAGTTTTACCAGCTGAATTTGTCATATCTAGTCTTCGTATTGCTATCAAAGAGAGGCTAGGGGATGTACAATCCTTAGAACATCGGCTTCTCAAACTAGAACAATTGGATGAGACTAGGCAACAAGCTGTTTGGGCTCAACAAATGGCCAAGGATCGCCAAAAAGCTTGGTTCGATCACCAATTACGTCGCCATGACTATAAAAAGGGTGATAAAGTCTTACTTTATGATTCCAAGTTCTTCAAATATCCTGGAAAATTGAAAACCTTAAATGCTGAAGCTCTTAAGTTGCTTGAAAGAGCACCTTGCTTGACTTTGTGAAGCTAGAGTTTGCTTCACCAAATCCAAACATCATCTATCATTTCATAAATACTTACGATCCAGATGCGTGTTCAGCAACCACATTCCAAACTGGACCATTCTCTATCACTGCCACTTTGGTACAACATGCTTTACAACTTCCCGATGCACCTACTCTTCCTTATTATCAAGATTTTGATCTTGAAGAGTATGGCATATATAAGGTAGCTAATCAATACAGCATCAAGGCCGCAAGGGCTCCATATCATGCCATCTTCCTGCATTTGAAGAAAAAGATGATGGCGTACAACACTCATACATTATCCAAGAAGTGGCTCACGAGGGTTATTCTATCTACAAAGGGCATACTTATGCCCTGGGCAACTATTTTTACACGGCAACTAATAATCCAACTAAACCATGTTAAAGATTACTATACGCAACAGTTGCCATTTGCTACGCAATTACAACTAATCCTTAATTATGTTATGTCTCATCAGGCACCCTCCAATGTTTTGCCTCAAGACCCGCCTGTGCAGGACGATCCTATGGTTATGTATGTTGAGCCAGTTATTCGAGAAACCAAGGACTCTAGAGATATTACAACCAAAATAAAAGATTTCCTCCAACAGCAAGAGGATTTTCTTAAAGAGCTGGTGAACTCCAAGGATAGCATTATTGTTACCACTCAAACACAAGTGGAACAATTGCAGGAACAAATTCAGAAATTAGAACTTGAGCTACTATCTAAACAAGAAAGTGTGCCAATTTACAGCAGCAATTCGATGGACCAACAATGCCACTTGCAACTAACATGTCTCAAATGCATGAATCCTTCGAGCGGCAGAAACAACAGTTTCAAGTTAAAACCCAACAGGTTTTGCAAACTCTACAAGATTTGCGAGTGGAGAATCAAGAGCTGCAGCAACAAGTTATGGATATGCAGACTTATCTTACTCGAGTTTCTCAGGATATCAATTTGCCAAGACCTCACAACTTGGAACTAAATTATCAGTATGATTTGGTGCTTTTGAAACTGAAGCTTCTATCTGTAGGTGTCGATCCTCTAAAACCTATCTCAGATTCCAAGTTTATGATCTTCTGGTTCAAACTCTCATTCTACGAGCAACGATGATTTGTTACTGCAGTTTGTCATAACCATCTCTTGCTAGAAAATTCAAAGATATGTCAAGCTTGGGTAATTGATATACATGGATATATCCTAACATATTATGCTGAAGTCTGTGTTCGTGTATGGGAATCCAATCAGAACCATGATGAAGTCATGGCACAATCCATAACACCATGCACCTTCCTTCCCAATATTATGCTTTTGCCCTTCTTACCTGACCAAGATCATGAGTTAGCGGAAAACTTCAAACATCATTATCAGCAAGCAAAAACGATTTTATACCAAGCTATGAAGATCAGCTATGATGATTCCAAATATGATTATCATATTTGGATATCTCATATCACTTGGTCTCCAGTTACAAATGCTGAATGGCAAGAGATTACAAAGACTTTTCCTGATAAAACCATGTGGAGTCAAATTGAAATATTTTGCTCAAACCAACAAAAAACCGCACTGTCTGATGATCTTTTCCATCTTCCCATTTATGTGCCAAAATTTGATGATCGTTGGAGACAGAAATATCTTGAAAATCGAACAGTTCCGTTGAACCTTCTCAAAGCACCTCCACTTGAACAAAAATCTTACCTGGCAGCAATGTGGACACTCTAAAATTGCTTCAAAGTGTTAACTTGTATTTGTGCAATATATGCAGAGTGATTGCAACTTTGATCCCCGGTTCCAGCGCCGTCACACGTGGAAGGATGTTGATCAACAGCGGCTAGAGAACTGGGCAATAATTCCAGGTGAATCATGGGAAAAACCGACAGAGATTTGGCAAAACTTAGAAAGATTCATTGAGCAAGCTCAAAACAGCGCAGATTCCTTGATTTATCAACAAGTTAAGTATTGCAGATTTTTACAATTGCTTACGAAACCCCAGAAGCACTCGAAGGAATTGTTGATCAATCAATCCAAATATTTCATGCAAACGTACTATGATGGATACCACTATTTTTCTCAAGTCTAACCATTTGCCAGTAGCATGTCTCAAGCTTTTTGAAGAAATGACGCAGGAATTTCCTTATTGATGCTTCGGCGTCTTACTATGATACCGATGCAGCTACGAAAGGCCGAAGAAAAATTGACATTTTTCATTTTTACAGGAATTGCAAGCAGCATCACTTTCTCTTGTCTGCACCACCTCCACCAGACCAGCATGGAGAGCATGCGCTCTCCTCTAAAAGAGGGGAGAAGGATGTTTGGGACTTGGAGCTTGTGGAAGAAGAACCCCCAACATACTTCAAGCGAGCAAGACGTCGTGATGAAGACTCGGACTAAAAGACATTGTAATCTTGTTTTAGGGTGCTTTTTTTATTGACCTACTCAAAAAATCATGTCGCGACATTGGTGCTGGTAAGGTGCTGATACCCGTCATAAAAATTTTTCGAGCGCCCTTCACGTTTCGTCAAGCACTTCACCCGCCATAGCCAGCCTTGAGCGGGAGTCAAGATCCATCATTCCTGCTATTTTTGGCCAAGTCATCGATCCCGAAATTTTAGTTTGCAATCTCCAATTCAAATTGGAATTTCCCCGCCCAAATCAAATGCTGCACCTTCAGAATTATGCTGTTTCAGCGTTTCTTGAAGCACAGCTATGGTTCTTGAGTTGAGAGATGAATTCCTTGCTTCTGTGTCCAGGCATTGTGCGCAATTTGATGCCCGGGGATTGCTTTGGCGGGCATGCAAGAGTTAAATCCAACAATTCCAAGCGATTTCGAGTCTTTGTTCACAATTTGCAGAAAATTACCTTGAAGAATCACCTACACAAATCGAAGCTGGTACTCACATTGAAACAGTGGATTTCACAAGGAATGAAGAAACTACATTTGAAGCCGAAAATTCAGATCAAGAATTTCATCATGAAGATGAAAGACCAGGTATTCCTTGTTAAATGCCTCTGCTATTAAATTGCTGAATTTTTTTGTTCTAAATTCTTCGTCGATGTAATGTACTGCTTTCAGTGGAACAGAATTCATTCAATGGTGCTGAGTTTATGGACTTTGAACATGATTTCAACATGTCGAGTATGCAATTTAAATTTGTTACTTGGTTTATAAAAAGTAAACTGACATGCTAAAATTACAGGAGAATATGGTGGAATATCAAATGAGGATGATGAAGTTATGGATGTTGGCAATGCTGTAGAGGTTGGATCTGACTGTCATAATACAGGTACTTGCTATAATAGAGGTATTTGCATTGATAAATTTCGTTCTGACTGTAGTTAGAATTGCAGTGCTTGCAAACCAAGAGAATTATGAAACCGCTTTCAAAAAAAGACAGGCCGAAATCAGGAGGATTCAAAGACAGAAAAAAAGAGAAGTGGATCTTTGAATCGGCAATTTAGGTGCGGTTGCAAATGATGCTACTGTTGGTAAGAAAAGGTTCATTCAAGCAGTTGGAAGAAAAGAAAGTTGTCAAAAGAATTAGGCAAGCTTGTGAACGAATTGTGTGAGAATGCTACATCTGAAGAAAGAGTGGAAATTCTAGGGGGTGCTAGAAAGTGGATACCTGAACTAGATCTCTCAAACAGCAAAGAATTAAACACAATGAAAACAATCATTAACAATTTGAGGGAGTCTTTTGCAGCTCATAAGTATTCAAAAAATACAGATGTGTGGAGAGCAAGAAGTGCTGCAATGACTTTTACAGTCAATGGTGAAA
Source organism: Isoetes taiwanensis (assembly GCA_021234155.1). Classification (NCBI taxonomy): domain Eukaryota; kingdom Viridiplantae; phylum Streptophyta; class Lycopodiopsida; order Isoetales; family Isoetaceae; genus Isoetes; species Isoetes taiwanensis. The sequence goes on from JAJEKV010000489.1 coordinate 66,447, forward strand.
CTAACAAGTCTGCTTTTGCCAAGCAAATGAATCAATAGGAAGATTGTGTTCGCGATGCAAAATAGAAGATTGGCTGCAGAGCATGGTAGTGGACCATGGTCCATGTTCAAGAAGAATACTAGATTTGACAGACTCTCTTATGATGAGAGGAAGCTAATAGTTGACTTTTGGAGAGATAACACACGAGTGTCTCCATGCAAGAAACATGTTATAAGGATTAGAGTGGCTGAAGGATTCAAGATCATGCATCCATTACACTTCATGGAGGATACTCAGGTTAGTTTGATTGCACATCTTTGGATATTCTTTAATTGCCGTAATTCTTTGTAATTCTACCAGAATTGCTCTAATTCTTCGTAATTCTTGTGTGTCCTTTTTTGCGGGTTTCATTTTACCAGCGTTTTAAGGGAGTATCCTAAGTTTGAGGTTTCTTTCAAGTATTTCATGCCTTGAAACCCCTTTATGTCGGGGAAAGTAAAGGACGAGAGAGACGCGTCTTTGTTGTGTGTATCATATGAGAGCAGATTTTATTCGACTTGCAATGAACAAAGTAAGACATGATGAAAAAAAAATTCATGGTCCAAATTGTAAATGCACGTGTGAAGTTTGTGGTCCTGGACCAACATGCATGGCAAGGAAGAGCACCTATGCTTCAACAAGTGAGCTTTGGAGGTCTCTTATTTGTCCAAGAGATGAAAGTGAAGAATGGTATGCACATGACCCGCCTAACTCTCAAGTGCAATAGTTGTGGACCTAGCAAGGCGCCAACATGTCCAAAAAAGAAGTGAATTTCAAAAATGGTGTGCGGTGGAGTGGAAGACATATGACAAGGTACTAAGATTATTTCTTTGTTTTTATGCTTCATTATGGTGTAGCTTTATTCTTTATTTTGTATTTGTTGTAGATATATGAATCGTAGAAGAACACGATCGCAAAGGTGGTTATAAAATTTTGGGAAAAAAACCGGTCACTAAAACGGGTTTACAAGACCACAAGTCTTTCTTGATATTTTCGAATGCTAGAACGATGTCGAAAAGAATTCATTCCACACAACTATGAGGCTAGATGGCAGGCCGGGCAATTCAAGGAGTGTTTGGAAACATTTCCAAAGGATGCAATAGTTTCGATTGATTGATTTTCTTTGAAAATTACAGCTTCAAAATTGACAAGAAATTGAGTCCGCATTGGAGGAATGATCGATTGCACAATTTTTAGTGCATATATCATATAGACATGCCACCAAAAGTGATGACCCTAAATTGGATGAAGATGAGAAGAATCATCAAAGAAACTCACTTCTACATTTTCGGATGACGGGGAACATGACACTTTGTTTATGCAACATTGTTTGAACAGTCATGCGGCATTTTTGTCCGACAAACAAATCAAGTGCAATGAGACACATTGTTTGGTCCGATGGATGTTCTAAGCCGATGGAAAGGAAGTAGAACATTTTACTTTCTAGGAAGAAATGATCAAACTAGTGGCATCCCAATAACTTGGAATTATTTTGCTTCTTATCATGGGAAAGGTAACTTTCATTTTCAAGCACCTAGAGTTAATGTTCATTCCAAAGACTAACTAATCGAGAAGCAATTGAACATGATGGTCTTGGAGCTGTCATTAAAGAGAGCCCTAACTCATGAGATGTTAAAAGCGAAATTCAATTGCCACTTAGAAATGCACATGATGTAGTGGTTTTGCAAAAACATTTCAAAGGACAACATCACAATGGAAGGCAAGGACGGAATACTGGTGTCTTTGTTGAACTCTTTGGATTTTTATACATTCAATTTGCCGAAGCTTGTGAATGCTTGTGTTTATTGATTTTTTGGGAAGTTGGCATAGGAGATGTTGTGAAGTGAGAGGTATGATTGTGCAACTCTATCCGGCTCTAGCAAATTTCATTCCATCAGGGCCTACTCAAAGAACTGACCCGACTCAAGTTGCACATATGAACTTCACTTGTTTCGCCATAAGCTGCTTTGGTTAGGGGAAATATGCAAAGTGTCCCTACATTGCTAGAATAGGCACGTGGTCATACTACGAATTAAAACCTATGGGTCTTGACTATGTTGAGGAAGTTGTTGAAGGCCCCTGTTTTTGAAGGAGATCATGAGTGGAAATCGATATCATTCTTTGTTGGAGATAACTTTCTTTGTCAATCTTGAGCCTAACAACAAAGAAAAAGTAGACTTTTATATTTTAAAATGCACTAGAACAAAGCATGTTATAGAGAAAGCATACAAGGATCCTTGGGGCAAAAGTTTGGTAGGAATGAAGTAGTTGTCACTGGAAAATATTACAAGTTGATTAATGGTAACTTGTATGAATTGCTAGAACATGAGCCAGAACGGTGTATCTGACCATTTGGTTCGGGGCTGTTAATTTTGATATGACCAGATTGAGGAACAACTGTTTCAGCTCCACGACATAGTGGAAGATCAAATTATGGATAGCTTGCATCAAAGCACATCCATTTATGCTCAAGAAGTTTTAGAGTCTTCGAAATGATCCGAAAGGAAAGAATAAATCAAAAAGCAAAAGCAAGCAAAAAGGCAAAGATGCTTTGTGATTCAAAACTGTGAACCTTAGACCAATTTGTAAATTGTGAAACATATTGTAAATTGTAAATCATATTGTAAATTTGTTGTCATAGTTCATATGTAATCAAATTAAGTTGTCAATCATAACCATAAACAATCATAAACAAATATGTAACCATAAACAATAAGGTTTTCAATCATAAACAATCAAGGTTTTCAATCATAAACATAAACAATCATAAACAAATATGTAACCATAAACAATAATATGTAAACAATCATATGCTAGATAGCTATCAATCAAAAACCTTATATTCATGTACACCTTATATTCATAAACCTTATTCATTGCTATTCTTCATATGTAAACCTTATTCATAAACCTTATTCATTGCTATTCTTCATATCATATAGACCTTATTCATTAACCTTATTCATTACTATTCCTATTATACATAAACCTTGTAAACCTTGTGTAAACCTTATTCATATGTAAACCTTATGTAAACCTTATTCATATGTAAACCTAATGTAAAAACCTAAGGTAAAACTTATGTAAACCTAATGTAAACCTTATGTAAAACCTAATGTAAAACCTAATGTAAACCTTATGTAAAACCTAATGTAAAACTTATGTAAAACCTAATGTAAACCTTATGTAAAACCTAATGTAAAACTTATGTAAAACTTATATTCGAATGCAAACCTTATATTAGTGTAAACCTTGCTATTACATAAATATACAAAAACATGTCAACACTATGGAACAAAATTGTGTTGCATGTATACAAGATCCACATAATATTTAAAAAAAACATCATCCTCCTGGTAGATCTTTGATAAGATGCTTGGTAGATCTTTTGAGAGACTGCTAAATTCGAGGAAAGTCTTGCCTTTTAAAAGCAAAGATAATTTTCCTCCAATGTACCACTGGAAGGATTTTTCTTCTTGATTCTGCTCCTACATCCTGTGATAAATCTGCTCCTACATCACGTGATAAATCTGCTCCTATATCCTCTTCAAACATCATTGTTCTTTACATCTCCGGCATCTTCATCTTCTATAGGCTCCAACCTTGCATCTTGGTAGCTTTCCAAAGACAATGTTAGACACATTTCCGCAACAAGAAATCAATATTTAGTACAACTAAATTGAACATGGACTACTATTCAAATTTTCGATTAGACTTACCATTTTCTTGATTGCTCCAAGCTTGGTTCTTGCAAGGGTCTTTTTTATACGGAGTTGTCCAAAGGTCTTTGGCGGGGGTCTTCTTATGAAGGGTTTTGACATATAAGTCATGTAAATGGGAGAGCTTTGACATGTGATATTACATTCTAATCTATGAGAAGCAAAGCGGTGGATTAGAATGTGCATCGACCTATGAGAAGCGTGGCGTGTGGGTCAAAGTCAAAGGTGGCGGGTCAAAGTCAAAGGTGGCGGGCAGGTACTACCGGGTGTTGCTAGGCTCGCTAGAAATCGTCACCTACCCCACCCGCCACTTAGGGTTTTGAGTTGACAGGTCAAAGTCAAAGCTAGGGCGAAATTTAAGGTAAAGCAAGTCTATCTACTCCTCAGGATTTTTTAGGCAAGTTGTAGAACTTTCTATATAAAGGGATGCACAAATTGTCAAGTGGATGTACCCAGATTGGAAAGTAAATATATATATAAATCTTTGGAGTGATGCAGATTCGATTGTACTTGCGAGGGGTGTTACAAGAGAGGAGGAGATTATGGGCGCTATGTTATTGATTTGTATGATGATTATTGACTTGTACTTGATCAAGTGAAAATTAGTGACCACTTTTTGGCTTTTCACTAAGATCATAAAGTTGTAAATCTTGCTAGACATCAATCTTATCAGTTTCTTGAGTATATTATCTTCAAATCTTATCATTGGTATCAGAGCCACAACATGTCTAGTAGATTTGTTTACAAGTTTCTTTGAACACAATAGATGTGTATAAAGGTGGACCAGGTTCGGTATGGAAGGATGCCATCAAATATGTGTTAGAGGTTGAAGACCTCAGAGTCCGGGTAGATCCGGATGGGATTGTGAGTGCTCAAACAGGATTTTGAGCAGGGCGAGTCTGGCAGAAATCAGAGATGATACGCCAGAGAAGTCTAAAGCGGTGGCTTTGCGAGGTGGAGTTAGTGGCTCAACAGGAGGGAAGTCTCTGCAAGCTAAGGCCAAAGAAGCGCAAGGGATCATCTCATGCAAGGTAAGTCCCTCTATACGTCTTAAGCTTAGATCTCTTGGACCTAGAGACATGTGGAAGTTTCTGCTGAAACATTATGAGGAAAAAACTTCCTCTCAGATAGACCTACTTGAAAATGAATTAAGAGGTTTAAAATTAAGTGAGGATGAAGATGTGGGAGATAACTTAATAGTAGATTTGCATGGGGCTGGAGTTGAAATCTCAGAGAGAAGTCAGGTCCTACAGATATCAAGAGCCATAGGTGACAATGAGACTCTGGCCTTATTCATAAGGAATTCATGCAAGTCTAGGAAGAAGCTGAAACTACCTTAAGAACCGAATGGGAACAAAAGAAGATCTTAAAGGCAAAATCAAGATACTCCTGAAGTTTTGATTGTAAAGAGAAAGGAAAAGATTGTGTGCTATAACTGTCATGAGTCAGGACACTATAAGAATGAGTGCCCTAAGCTTAAGAAAGAGTTTAATTGCTATACATGTGGAGGAAGAGGTCACTTATTTGCATCAAAATGCCCAACACCAAAGAGTTTTGGAAAAGCTAGAGGAAGAGGAGAATCTAGCGAGGCGGAAAGCCAAGAGGAAGAGGTCGAGGCTATGAGAAAGCATATGTTGCTCAAGAACAGGAGATCAATGAAAAGGGGTTCTTGAGGAAATAGGCGAGGATGAGGTAAATATTGAATTTGCTATTGTGCATGAAAGTGTTGGCACTAATGAATCGATCATTTGATAGTTGATAGTGGGTGAAAGATCGGTGAGTCCAATCTTTTGAGCTTTTGAAGAATATATCAACTACGAGCTCCGAGAAAAATACAAGTTGGAAATGGAGCTCTTCAAAAGTAAAAGGAAGGGGTTCTTTGCAGGTTAGAAGATCTTGAAGGCAATATTGTGAATATAGAAGATGTTTTGTGTGTCCCGACCATAATCAGAAATTTAATTTACATTAGTGTTTTGTGATTTGGGATATAGAGTTGTGTTTGAAGGAGACAAATGTAATGTATTTCTGAACAATGAATTGAAGTTTTTTGCTAAAAGAGTTGGCAATCTATTTGAGATGGATAGTGTTGTGCATCATAGCATAAATACAATTCAAGAAGAGAGTGTAGATCTATGGCATAAAAGATTGGCACACACAAATTGCAAAAATTTGAAATGGTTGCTTAAGCAAGGTTACATAAATTATCATGACAGCAAGTCAAATGAGTTTATTTGTGAAGGATGTGCTTTGGAGGCAAACTAAACAGTGCTGCCATTTGCTAAAAAGTAAAACAAAGGGCTCGACAAATTCTCGAAGTTAGTGCATACTGATTTATGTGGTCCCTTAAATGTGCAAAGCAGAACCAATAAAAGATACTTTATAACGTTCACAGATGACTATAGCAGAAAATGTAGAACATATTGTTTGACAAGAAAATCTCAAGCATTGAGTGTTTTCAAACAATATGTGGCTGAAATGGAAAGAGAGACCAATGTCAAACTCAAATGTATTAGATCGGATAGAGGAGGTGAATATCTTGCAAAGCAATTTAAACAATCTTTGCTTTCGGGGAATTAAAGAGGCAGTTAACGGGCAGATACTCACCTCAAAGAAAAGCGGAGTTTGAAGAAAGAAAAACGGGACATTAATGGATGCAAATCAGAGCCATGATAAAAGGAAGTGGTCCGCCCAACAAGCTTTGGGAAGAGGCGTTACAAACTAACGTGTTAATACAAAACATCTTTGCCTCTGAAAGAAGTTTAAAGGGAAACATCCAGATGCTATATGGAATCGAGATAAAAAATATAAACTATGAGAAGCTAAAAGCATTTGGATGTTTAGTTTATGCACATGTTCCCTCTTGAATTGAGAAAGAAATTAGACAACAAGGCTGAAGTTGGATTTCTTGTAGGCTATGATGAGCATTCTAAAGGATATAGAATATATGTCGAGAATCAAAGACTGTATTAGTCGCCAGAGATGTCTTATTTAATGAGCACATACTTTATAAAGATAGATACAAAAGGGAACCAAAATTGTCACAACAAGACCAGAGATGCCTATGTTTGATTTAGATGATGCGGAGATGATTATGAAGAAGAAAAAGACACTTGAGATGCATTGAGAAATGGAGAGTCCAACAATGCAAACTGAAATGGAGACTCGAAGTGCAGATGAAGGTCGAGTCAATTGGTCATCATATAAAAAAAAAAAAAAAAAAAAGGAAAACTCAGGCAGAAAAATTAGTAGAAGAAGCTAAACTAGAGGAGGGAAAATTATATGGCGAGATGAGTCGGGGAAAAGTAGGAGACACGTTACATTTGAGCCGGAGAAGCAGATTATGGCTATTTTAGAAGATGAAATCATTCCACAAAACTTTGAAGATGCTCTACAAAGTCAGGACAAAGATAAGTGGATAGCTGCCATGAATGATGAACTTAAATCCTTTGAAGAAACTAAAACTTATGACCTTGTCAAGGCTGATAGCAAACAGAATGTAATTGGAAGCAAGTGGTTGTACAAAGTAAAAGTAAATCCTGATGGTGACAAGAAATTTAAAGGCAAGATTTGGTTGCTCAAGGTTACACACAGAAAAAGGGAAGAGATTATGATGAAACCTATTCTCCTATAGTCAAGCTCACGAGCATTAGAGTTTTGCTTGCTATGGCAAATGCATTAAATTTAGAGCTGCATCACATGGATGTGAAAGCAGCATTCTTAAATGCCACACTTGAGGAGGAGGCTTATATGAAGCAAGCTCCAGGATATTCACATGGCAAGGATATGGTCGGAAACTCAATAGGGAGTCTATGGGCTGAAACAGTCACCAAGAGAATGGTACTTATGTATAAATGGTTTCTTACAAGAACAGGGCTTTGAAAAGTTACATAATGATGGAAATCTCTATAGATTTGAAGAAGATGGAGAATATTGCATGATAGCCTTATATGTGGATGATTGTATCATGATTGCAAATTCTTTGAAAATCCTCAACAGGTGCAAAAGCATTTTAAAGTCAAGGTTTCAAATGTCGGATCCGGGTGAACCGAGAAAGTTTCTTGGAATTGAGGTTATCGAGGGGATAGGAAGAAATGGATAAAATTGCATCAAAGAACACATATAGAAAATATGCTCAAAAGGTTCAAAGTTTGGTTGAGGCAAAGCCATGAAAATTCCAATGACAACGGGGCATAGGTCGGATTACGATGTTCACAACGTCTCAAATGATGAAGAAAAATAAAATGGAAAATGTACCATATAGAGCATTGATTGGGTGCCTACTCTTTTTTTGGCAAATAGCACCACGACGACATTGCCTATCTTTGTAAACATCTTGAGCAGAAGGAATCATGATGCTACAAAAGAACATTGGGAGGCAGCCAAGCGAGTTCTCAAATATCTAAAGGGAACACAAACTCATGGTATATGTTTTGATTCAGAAAACCTAACTATGACTTGTTATAGTGATGCAGATTGGGGAGGAGATCTGCATACAAGGAAATCTACTTCTGGCTATGCTATATATTTAGGAGGAGGTGTCATAACCTGGAGGTGCAAGAAACAAGCAGCGGTGGCAATGAGTTCAGCTGAAGCAGAATATGCTGCATCATCCTTAGCTGCCAGAGAATTAGTTTGGTTAAGAAGATTGTTGGATGAGTTAGGATGTATGCAAAAAGATCCTACAGAAATATGGACTGACAGTCAGAGTTGCATTGCAATTGTAAAAAATCCAGTATTCCATGACAGAACCAAGCACATTGAACTAAGTATGCACTTCATACGAGATTTAGCAGAGAAGAATCTCATACAAATGAGATATGTGGAAACCAATAGTCAAGTAGCAGATGTGTTTACAAAAGCATTGTCAGAGGTAAAATTTGTAAAATTCAGAGAGCAATTAAATGTAGCAGACTTATAAGCTGAAGGAGGAGTGAAGGGTTTCAGCATATAAGTCATGTAAATGGGAGAGCTTTGACATGTGATATTACATTCTAATCTATGAGTGGATTAGAATGTGCATACTGACCTATGAGAAGCAGTGGCAGTAGGTCAAAGTCAAAGGTGGCGGGTCAAAGTCAAAGGTGGCGGGCAGGTACTACCCGGGTGTTGCTAGGCTCGCTAGAAATCGTCACCTACCCCCTGCCCGCCACTTAGGGTTTTGAGTTGACCAGTCAAAGTCAAAGTCAGCTAGGGCCGAAATTTAAGGTCAGCAAGTCTATCTACTCCGGATTTTTAGGCAAGTTGTAGAACTTTCTATATAAAGGGGATGCACAAATTGTCAAGTGGATGTACCCAGATTGGAAAGTAAATATATATATAAATGCTGGAGTGATGCACAGATTCGTGTACTTGCAGGGGTGTTACAAGAGAGGAGGAGATTATGGGCGCTATGTTATTGATTTGTATGATGATTATTGACTTGTACTTGATCAAGTGAAAATTAGTGACCACTTTTTGGCTTTTCACTAAGATCATAAAGTTGTAAATCTTGCTAGACATCAATCTTATCAGTTTCTTGAGTATATTATCTTCAAATCTTATCATCTTATCTGCAGGTTGTCCAGTGCTGGCAGGGGTCTTCTTGTCTGCAAGATTAATTTAAAATTAATGTAACTTAAAGAGAAGTTATAATACTAAAACTAAATGTGTACCTTTTATGGGAGATATGTGAGCAAATTTAACAGGACTCAGCTTGTCAATATCGATAACTGTTCAAATAGAATTGAAGTTAGCACAAAACAAATACATTACAAGATACATTGAACAAAAACTTACTTACCTTGAGTTTCGAGTCTTTCTTGGTGCTGGCCCTTGTCTTCCTTTTCTTAATTTTTGCAGTCCTTTCTGCTTTAAATTCAGCACTTGCAGGTTTATTGTACAAAGTGGTGCTGCTATCAACTTCATCCTTCTGCTTCTTATCTTCATCACTGTTTGCATTTTCAGTTTGTTCTTCATCTTCATAGTTAGAGTCCTCTTCAATCACAATACTGAATTCTTTGAATCCCAGTTCCTGCAAAATGTTGCTTGGGACTTCCTCTCCACAACAGGGAACCACACAGTGCATAGTTTTCAGCACACTTGAAAAGCAAAACACATGGTACTTATGTCCACATTGGTTTATTTTAACAAACAGGTCATATTCTTGAGGAAAACAAAGGCCACATGCCTGACATACATCAGTAGTTAGCAAAGGCAAAGAATACACACCCATACCCAACTCCATCCGAGCTTTGGTGCTTTCACTATCTTGCTGCATGGCTGAAATATGTTTAGCCTTTGCATGCCACTTAGCCATTGATTCCTCAAAGGTATCTATTTCGGACTTCAGCAAAGAAATTTCTTTACGAATGTGTTCTTCCCCTTTAGAATCTATTTTCAGAAGTGCTGACTCCAAAAGCTCTCGCATAACTTCTTCATCATTCTTTAGTTTTGCAATAGCATCAACTTCTTCTGGAAAATTCTGTTCAAGGTCTTCTCTGGACTTCTGCTTGGCCTCTATATTTTCATATATAGCTTTGCAAGCTATGTCCGCTCCAAACAATAGCACCTTCTTTCCTCAACAAAGACTCTTGTTTTGATAATAGCAACTCCTCTGCATCTCTCTTCATCTCGAGAAGCTTACCCAAGTGATCCAAAACGGCGTTGCTATTCAAAAAGCGGTGGCTGCTGGTCTCTCCCTTAGAACCGGGCGCTTTCGGATGTTCGATAAGCTTCCGCAGACAAAACTAGCCCAGTTCACTTTGAATTGCCGAGGGGTTGACAAAGCTCGTTGGGTATTACTCAAGCAAAAGCTCGAGCAAAGGTTACCCTAACCTCATTGTTGGTAGGCTTGCTTTTCTCGATAAATCCTTTCCGTGGGTCATGCGGCCGATGGCGAACAGGGGCCTAACAAATTTTAAATTTATCTTTCCTTTCCGAAGTGGGCGCGCGCGGAACTTCAAGAAAATCACGCGTCGGAAACATCCTTCCGCCTTCAAATCCTTTGGCTTCTTCCCTTCATTACACAAACCTCTGTTTGTGTGAAATTCATACTCGGGTTCTTCGAAAAGCACTCCTCGATAACATCAAACAAACTTTTTTAGTTCAATATCGGTAGATAAAGAAAAAAGCATGAGAAATAGAGGGATTTTTACCTCGCCGGACTTCAGCGCCATAGCTAGATGCTGGAATTCCTAAGAGTAGCAGAATGAACCGAACTTCCCAACCCAATTACACTTTCAATTCGAAAATCAAAATCATAATCAAAATGATCACGATTCGAAAATCCCTAGCTGCACCTAATCAATTCTGCCTGCGAAAACTTTTTAGAGCAGCCCGCACACCACCCAAAAAATGATGAAGGGCGTCCTTCAAAAATGATGAAGGGCGTCCTTCACGTCACGAGAAAAAGCTGAAAATAGGTGCTGAGCCGGTGCTGGAGCGTCGCGAAATTGGGTAGGTCAATAAAAAAAGCACCCTTTAATTGTTAAGTTGGTGTGTTGAAGATAAGTTAGAAGTAGATATTTTAATGTGTTAAACAAAAGACAAGCAAGTAACCTTGAAGTATGTGGAAGGTTTAAAACAAGGCAACAAGGGCACTAAAACAATGCCAACATAGAAATAATGTTGGGGCTTTCATAAGGGTTCTAGTGGAACCAAGAAAAGAAAGACCATGCCTCCCGGTAAGCTCTCAATTTTGATTTGATTCATCTACTTGTTCTGACGATATTTTAGCCTTGCAGCATTTAAGGCAGAGACACTCGTCATCACTGGTAGAACTCCATTCTTCGTCCTTGAAGGATTGGAGACAGGGCTGCTGGAAACCCCTGCGGATTGCTGGTGGTATGTCGAAGTAACATCTTGTGGGAAGGAGAAAGATCTGTTCCTTTGGCAAAGGGATAAAAAAAGTTCCGGCGACAAGTATAAGAAGGTCGGTGTGGTCCTCTCCGTTGCTGCCCCAGATACAAGACATCTTACTTTGTATGTGGAAGATTGCTTGAAGGGTAAATTTTACCACACCAAGAAATTGTCTGTCTCCAATTTTTCTTCCACATCAATGAGCAAGGCCAAGGGGACTGACAAAAGGTCGGCGCCTCTAAATTGCCAGAACTTGGGCTGGAAGGATTTGGAAGGGATGAAGGAGGGCGGAACGCTCCCATCAAGGGAGCTCGGAATGGAGATTTCCAGGGTGAGAGAGAAGCTTTTTAACACAGGGAACTTCACATCCAACGTGCTTAAAATTTTAAAGCACTCTACAGTTACGAAGGATGTTGTTGAGAAGGAGAAAACTCCAGAGAAGAGTGCAATAGTGTGAAAACTGAAAGCACTCTAGAGGATTCAAATGCAGAAGATGACGAAATGATTGACTCTCAGTTCTTGGATACAGATGACCAGATAAAGAAGTCGCAGAGGGGAGCCCAAAAGATGGAGCGCCTGGATCCACTGAGGATTGGCCACAAGTTGCTGCTGGACATAAGACGGTTGAAGTTTTGCACTGGTGATGCGGTCCTCTTCAACCACATGGAATTTAATCCAGCTCACATGCTAGAGATTCTGAACTTCATGGTGCGTCATCCCGTTGCGGATCCAATGCCTGCAGACGTTATACCATTCAACAGAGCTACTGGTGAGTTGTTCAGGTGGAGCACTGAGGAAGACCTAAAGGGCAAAGATGTGAGGTTCTAGATTGTGGATGGTCAGCATTCGGTGAGGGCAGCACAAGTGTTGCAGACAGAAAAGGAGGTCCCAGAGAGGATTAAGAATCGGTATTCCAAACGAGTGCAGAGTTCTCTCAGCGGATACACCACCAACCGAGCTCGTCAGCATTAGCCACTGTCAGAATACAATAGCAGCAAGTGCCAGCTACATAAGGTATTTTACTGTCCCTGCACCAGGGCGATTCTCGACTCGCGAGTCGAGAAAGACCCCGCATCCTCTGTTTTTTGTCGTCCTCCGGGTATTCTCGACCCGTGAGTCGAGAATTTTTAATTTACTGCTATACAGAGTCCTCCTTTTACCTGAGGACTTTCTCGACTCGCGAGTCAAGAAAAGCCCCGCATCCTCTTTTTTTGTCTTCCTCTGGGTATTCTCGACTCGACAGAGGCCTCCTTCCAATTGAGGACTTTCTCAACTCGCGAGTCGAGAAAGGCCCCGCATCCTCTCTTTTTTTTCTTCCTCCGAGTATTCTTGACTCATGAGTCGAGAAAGTTTTAAACCCTCTGGATGTACTCTTCCCATGTTCTGACATAGTTCCATTTATTCATTGCAGCCCGTATCCTAACCAAACCAGCTCGTTGGAATTGGCTATGGTGTATATATCCTCTCTTTATCCACTATGAATTATTGTCTGTCCGATGAAAGATACAGGATGCAATCCATCTCACTATGTAACAAAAACAAACATATTATTATCATAATAGGCTAATTGTCCAAAGAGAACAATCTAATAATTATCACATATTACCTGGATGTGATCACCTCGAGGATGCTTGTGTGCGCCCTTTTCAGGAACATTTACAATCTAAATGAAAAAGGCCATTCAATTAATATACTGTGATTTTGTATATGGCAGAAGAATACTAAAAGTAGATTTATCAAATTATGTTCATCTTGAGCAGTGCAAATACTATGTCATGTGCCTAACTTGAAAACTTTCAGGACCTGCAATGGACTCAGACTGTAGCTGGGGAGACGAATAAGTAGCAGGACACACTCATTAACCAGATAAAATGAAACTAGTATAGATCATCTCAACAACTTGCAAGAACATGCTGTATTTCAAATAACACATTAGGCAAGCTTACCATCATAAACCTAAATTCTTAACTGAAGTTTAAAAAAAATCTTCAGAAGTTTTAGCTACAAGACCTATCCAGTAGAAAGTGAACTGAAAGCTCAGTAGTGGAGCACTTGGTTTTTAGCAGATCCTGAATTTGATATGCAGCCAATCCATATTCAGTATCTAGCATGGTATCAGAGTCAAGGTTGGCTAGTCCATGATCCCAACTGAAGGCACCCATGATGGTACACAGGACAGAACTAATGCGTCCCTATAAGTAGACGTTATACCATAAATAATTTCTGGGTGTAACTTATAGTTCCCTTTAGGATCTTCAATAATGCTTGTTGCACACCTTCCCCAGATACAGTCCTGCTTATATTTAGACTCTCTGCCTGCAACCAAGCACAATATTGGCAGAAAAACAATAAATAAAAAGGCGCAAAGGAAAAAGGAACAAAAACTACAAAACTAAAGCATCTTGATAAAGAGTCCTTTGAAATCACCGCAAGCAAAAAAGATCAGCTTAATATACAAACTTATTCTATAAGCTACTCAAACTTTCTAACAATCTTCATGCACTTTCTATAATATTGGATAATTTAACCTGAAATAATAGCATTCCTATATTGCTTTCCATTAGTTTCAATCAAATAAAATCATTGAATGGGATTTGGAGGACCACTCAAATCAGGCAGAGAAGCAACTTCTAAAGTACGCAGAGGTCAGAGAATTGCTCTTATTTTTGCCATAGCCGAATTTGCTATGGTGTAGATAACGTCCTGGCCCAAGGACGTTACCTAAAAAAAAAAATTGGGCCAATGAAAATGCCTCGGCGTGCGCGCAGAGGTCAGAGGATTGCTCTTATTTTTGCCATAGCCGAATTGAAGGCTCGGGCCGGAGCGAGAGGAAGCGAAGGAAGCAGAGGGCGAATATTAGAAGCGAGGAACCGGATATTAGCTTTTGAGGAAGCGAGATCTTAGAAAGAGGGAGCGGGGATATTGAAGAGGGAAGGCCGGATCTTGGTTGAATACAAGGAAGAGCTAATCTTAGAAGCAAAAGGCGGATCTTAGAAACGAAGGGCGGATCTTAGGAGCAGGGGTTGGAAGCAAGATTAAAAGCATCGTTGTGCCACGACCTGCGAGATCTTAATAACGAGGGAAGGCAGGGGGCTTCTGCTCTGTTTCTAAAACTTCAGATTTTTTGCAAACTCTGGATCAGCTCGGGCCTGCCCAAGAGATAAACACTGTTCTTGATATTATCCTAGGGTGTTATGAGGATTTCATGCTTAACACTCTAGGATGTTATGAGAAACAACATAAAATAATCTGCGCTTTGGTGGAAGCATTTACTAGCGAGATAACATCACTTTAATCAATGCATTTGAGATTGGATCTCGGCTGTAAACCCGAGAACAGTCGTTAAGGAGCAAGAATTGCTTGCAGGATTGCTTATCGAGGGATTGCTTGCAGAGCAAGAAATCATACAGGAGCCAGGAGCCAGGAGCCAGGAGCCAATTGCTTACAGAGCAACGGGAACCACGTGTCAGCTTCAGGATGCTTCAAATTAAATGCCTCAAACAAATAAGTGCAAACAGAAATGAAACTGCATTAGATATGAGTGATTAACATGATTGGAATGTCAACTTTTACAAACCGACATTTTGGTAATGGTTCAAGCTTTTTATTAGGAGCAACATTATGCCCACTAACTACTACCCTAAGCCCTTTATCGGGGAGCAACATTATGCCCACTAACTACAACCCTCACAATAGCATGCATGCCCAAAGGCAAAAGCAACTAACCAAGTTTCTTGGATTTGCCAAGTTTTGTGAGACAAACTCAAGTCTATTGCTTGGAAGGCATTTATCCTATTGCAACCCAATGTTTTAGTTCAAATCCCAGATGATTCTAAGTGTCTACCAAGCAAACCCTAAGCACCATCGCCATGATCCAACTAAGTTTGGAGAAGCTCTTATCTTAAAAAAGGTACCATCTAATGTAATGCCAATCCAGTCTAAAATTATAGCAAGAATTTCATCAAGATGCAAAAAAAAATTATTAGTTTGAGGACATGCATTGTCGAGGGAAGGGAATACCCATAAAAATATATTAATAAACTTCCCCGTTTTTTGTTTTGTATTTGGAGTGCAATGGTGTGGAGTAAGATTTTGCTTGTGTATAGTATGGGAAACCGTATATTTTAGGGGCTTTGAGCAGCTTGCTGCCATTTAGATGTTCTGTGCGGAACGGCCATTTGCATGTCTGGAAATGGAATGGGGACTGTTCACGTGACGGAAGGATAAGAATGGACATGGCTTTCTTCTTAGGGCAGGGGCGGCAAGGGATCCGGATGGGGCGTCGGGCTGAAAGTCGCCGACTGCCGATAATGCGAGGCGGCCTTGTTGGTATCTGAGGCGGCCTTGTTGATAATCTTGTGGCGAGGGGCAAAGGCAAGGCAAGGCAAAGGGAACCTGCGGTAGATTGTGAATAGAAGGATGAATCCGGCATTGGGAGATAGGCTAAGAAAGAATCCGGCTCTGTTTCATTTGAAATTGTGAATAGAAGAATGAATCCGGCATTGGGAGATAGGCTAAGAAAATGCAAAGCTCTGTTTGATTCCGCCATTAGGTGAGCGAAAAATCCGCTCTGTTTGATTAGGCAATTAGGCTAAGAAAAATTAGAGGGCTTCCATCGAGAATCTTTGGGCGTGGCCTAGGTCGGGCTTGAGCTTTGCATGTAGAAGCCGCCAGCCAAAAGCGAAGCCCGTGCAAAATCGGGTGGGAAGAGGCTGCTTTTTTTTTTTCCCCTTCTAACTATGTGTTCTTTGTTGGACCATTGGAAGTGGCGAGGCGTTTTAGTGACGGAAATTTTGGACCCTTGATTTGGCATGATCTGGAGAATATTCTCAAAATCAATGTCCCACATGAAACCCCACAAGAAAACCCATAAACCTGTAAAAAACATTATAACAACCCTTGGAGTAGACCAACTCCTTGGCCGAGGAGTAGACCAACTCCTTGACGAGGATGATGTTCATTATCCTTATGTGAGAATGCAAAAGCAACATTTTGACAATTGTTTAAAAAATGTTAAACACACTAGCTATGATGGATCCCAAGATTATTCAAATAAATATGTTTAATGGCCACCCAACCATCTTATATTATAATGTTATTGTGTAAGTGTTGGACCCAGCCCTAAATCCAAAGGCTGAGATTTAGGGTTGAGATTTAACGGTTGAGATTTGGTGAAGAAGAGGGGCACCATAGAGGGCATCGATTTGCCCTCTTCTTGCGAGCCGGATCTTGCTCCTCTGTTTCTTGGCGAACATCGGTTCAAGTCTCGCTTCGCCCTTGGCCTCCATGCTATTGATTTTAGGTGTCTTGATCTTGGCTTGGAAGCTTCGGGCCTCTCGCTTGGGGTTATTTTACCTTGGCATGGCCAAGCGCATCACTCAAGAAAGTGGTAGTGTCACTACGGATAAAGGGAACATCGATTATCTTGCTCGAGTTTTTTTCGCTTCTTGGTCAACAAGAAGTCAATTGTTTATAGTTATGGCATAGTGCTTCTTGAGATTATAACTAGGGTTCATGGTATTTGTGATACACAGTAATAAGCTGGAATGGAATGGAGCGATTTATATTATAAGATAGCTTGCTTTGAGGGTTTATGATAAATTAGGGCACCGGTTTCCAAGGATCCGGCCATTTTAGGGATTTTTATGCCTTTGCTTTCAAGTATTGCTTGTAGAACCGATCTGCGAAGACCTTGAAATTGGGCGTGGCTTGCCGGATGTTGGAGCTTATGATCACGAATGGCCGTCTTTTTGAAGATGAGGTTAAAGATCTTCGGCTCGAAATGATGCTTGGCCTCTGTGCTTTCTCGGTGATGTCTCTCTTTGGACTTCTAGAAGGCGGCCGAGATGAGGGAGTGCAATTTGTCACATCCCCAAAGGTAAGCTTATCATGGTGATTTTATGCCTCATTTGAAAGGCTAAACTTATGTTTTTAAATACGATTAGGTTGGGCTATTCGGGGAGAGGGAGAACAGTCAAAGGAAAGGAAGGATCTCCAATGTGCCAAGAGGTATGTGGCATTGTGTAATTACATTGGCTGATTCATACAATGTGACACCTGAAACGTTTATGCTATTGAAAGCTCTATTTCGATTTAGGTGGAGGCTTATGACATTATCCGTTTCTGGCTACAATGATAACCGAGGAAAATCGGATTATGATGGCTGCTCATAAATTTGCGATTCTGGCATGCCATGCCGTGGATCCCAGTTCTACACTCCTGTTCATTCAGTTCTGCTCCTGTTTCTTAAACATGCAATTCAATGCAGAGTAGGAACAGAATTGAACTCCATACCCGAAAAACATTGATGAAGAGGTCCGAGAAGAAGAATAGGAGACCCAGGGGCAGCGCAATGGCTGGATGCCATGGCTGTGTTTTAGTCCTCTCTTCTGTGAGTAGATATTTTCTAAGTCTCTTTTATGGTGTTGTTTTTATGATGGGACAGTTTTCAATGGTCAATAATCTTGGGGGCCCATCATTGCAGGCTATGCTCAATGCGGAGACTTCAAGCTTGCAACGCAATGCCCCAAGGACATGCAGAAAGAAGGAATTAAGCCAAATGACACGATTTTTACTAGCATTTTTACTGTGTGCAGCCATGCAGGTTTAGTGAATGAAGGATGAATAAAATTCTACTGTATTTGCATCTGTAGAATAATCATAACTATTTATAGAGGTCAGAAGGGTCCGTTTTGTGTTCGAGCAATGCAGATAAGTTTTCTGTTCGATTTTGTAGAAAGGTTTGCTGGATTGAAGCTCAGTACATAGATTCCATATTGTTAGTCTCATAGATTAATTGGTAGCTGCCTAGAGCATTACAGCGCCTTGGAGGGAAGGTTGATTTACGAGAACGGTTTCTCGCATTCTTGCTTTAGTCGACTCCTTTTCATTCCATTTACATAAAGCTTCTATATCTAATTATAGTCTGGTCTTTATTTAGGGTTGAGATTTAACGGTTGAGATTTGGTCGAAGAAGAGGGCACCATAGAGGGCATCGATTTGCCCTCTTCTTGCAGAGCCGGATCTTGCTCCTCCTGTTTACTGGCCGAACATCAGTTCCAAGTCTCTGCTCTGCCCTTGGCCTCCATGCTATTGATTTTCGTGTCTTGATCTTGGCTTGGAAGCTTCAGGCCTCTCGCCAGGGTTATTTTACCTTGGCATGGCCAAGCGCATCACTCAAGAAAGTGGTAGTGTCACTACACAGATAAAGGGAACATCTGATTATCTTGCTCCAGAGTTTTTTACTCGCTTCTTGGTCAGCAAGAAGTCAATTGTTTATAGTTATGGCATAGTGCTTCTTGAGATTATAACTAGGGTTCATGGTGACTGTGATACCTGGTAATAACTGGAATGGAATGGAACGATTTATATTATAAGATAGCTTGCGCAGGGTTTATGATAAATTAGGGCACCAGGTTTCCAAGGATCCGGCCATTTTTAGGGATTTTTATGCCTTTGCTTTCAAGTATTGCTTGACCGAACCGATGCAGAAGACCTTGAAATTGGACGTGGCTTGCCAGATGTTGGAGCTTATGATGCGAATGGCCGTCTTTTTGAAGATGAGGTTAAAGATCTTCCGGCTCAGAAATGATGCTTGGCCTCTGTGCTTTCTCCAGCGATGTCTCTCTTTGGACTTCTAGAAGGAGCAGCAGATGAGGGAGTGCAATTTGTCACATCCCCAAAGGTAAGCTTATCATGGTGATTTTATGCCTCATTTGAAAGGCTAAACTTATGTTTTCTGTCTGATTAGGTTGGGCTATTCAGGAGAGGGAGAACAGTCAAAGGAAAGGAAGGATCTCCAATGTGCCAAGAGGTATGTGGCATTGTGTAATTACATTGGCTGATTCATACAATGTGACACCTGAAACGTTTATGCTATTGAAAGCTCTATTTCGATTTAGGTGGAGGCTTATGACATTGTCTGTTCTCGGCTACAATGATGGCTTCGAGGAAATCGGATTATGATGGCTGCTCATAAATTTGCAGTTGCAGCATGCCATGCCGTGGATCCCAGTTCTACACTCCTGTTCATTCAGTTCTGCTCCTGTTTCTTAAACATGCAATTCAATGCAGAGTAGGAACAGAATTGAACTCCATACCCGAAAAACATTGATGAAGAAAAAGAAGAAGAATAGGAGACCGAGGGTGACGCAATTTTTGTTTTTAGTCCTCTCTTACGTGAGTAGATATTTTCTAAGTCTCTTTTATGGTGTTGTTTTATGATGAATACGGTTTTCAATGGTCAATAATCTTGGGGGCCCATCATTGCGGGGCTATGCTCAATCGCGGAGACTTCAAGCTTCAACATAATGCCCCAAGGACATCTAAAGAAGGAATTAAGCCAAATGACACGATTTTTACTAGCATTTTTACTGTGTGCAGCCATGCAGGTTTAGTGAATGAAGGATGATTAAAATTCTACTGTATTTGCATCTGTAGAATAATCATAACTATTTATAGAGGTCAGAAGGGTCCGTTTTGTGTTCGAGCAATGCAGATAAGTTTTCTGTTCGATTTTGTAGAAAGGTTTGCTGGATTGAAGCTCAGTACATAGATTCCATATTGTTAGTCTCATAGATTAATTGGTAGCTGCCTAGAGCATTACAGCGCCTTGGAGGGAAGGTTGATTTACGAGAACGGTTTCTCGCATTCTTGCTTTAGTCGACTCCTTTTCATTCCATTTACATAAAGCTTCTATATCTAATTATAGTCTGGTCTTTATTCAGAGGCCCAGCCGAGAGAATGATTGCAAGAATATGCAGTACTAAGTGTCTGGCAAATAGAACCTTCTATAGAGGCAGCTTTAGCCATTCTTGATCACTATATGAATCTCTTCAGCTCTCCAGTGTCAAACATGTAGGCCTTTCATTATTATAAGGTATACAACCAATCCACAAAAACCAGATCTTAGCCAAGTCGAGAGAGTTAACGCCGTGCAGGCTAAATACTGTTTACACAGAGCATTTATGCAGCAGAGCAACTTAAAGCTCAACTTGAGGGCCTTGGGAAAACAGCTAGACCTGGTAAAAATAGAGAAACGAAGGTAAAGAGATCACAAACAGTTTATAAGGTAAAAATTTACAAATGATTGATTGCTGGAGTGTTGTTTTGCTGCATCAGTGTTGAGAAGTTGAAGAATTATTTGGCAAGGATCAAGGTGCCACAGGATTTATAGGCATCTAGGACATCTAGAGCAGACTTGATTACCCATTCTTCACAATTTGACATGTCCCTTATGCTTTCTATTTTCCCTGTATCATTTCTGCTTCACGTGTAAAATCACTGGACTATAGGTGGTCTGCATAAAAAACCTATTTGAGCACAATTGTTTGCAAGACAACTTGGACAAAAAGTTGTTGAAGCTTAACAAACAAATAGCTCAAAAGGAAGTTGATTTTTTTATCATAATTAAAGCATCATGAAAGTACGAACCATAGTGTGGGCTTGCTTAGCTCTTCATTGTAACATAAATGCAGACGTTTGTGAAATCTGATTTAGTTGGTACAGAAACAACATTTTGAAAAGAAAGCTAATTGAGCTTCAAGAGGAGAAACACTATCGAAAGAAAGGGCTAAGCTGTTAGTCAAATTGAAGACAATATCTAGCCCTTCTCAGGGCAGCACACACAAAAAATGCAGGATTTATATGCTGATAAGCTTAAAGACCATGAACATCAGGTACCATCGATCATTTTATGAAAATGACCGTCCCATTCGTACGTGGTCAGGTCATGAGTCATGGTCACACGAGCAATTGTGTCAGGTGCAAAAGCATCCATGTCCATGGAAGATTTTGTGTGAAAAGTGCAATGTTATCTCTAGATATCCCAATCATTTATGCCTTTGTACGGTATTTGATTCGCTAACAAAAACATTTATAGAAATACCACTGAACTGTCTCATTGTCATGTTTTAAAGACTCTCATGTTTTAAAGACTAAAAGGCATAAAACATTTAGCATATTTGTTAGTAGATCATATTATTTGGGTAGTCACGATATTCCAATGTGAAAACATCGTTTGTAAATGAAGCAACAAATTTATGTACTGCCTTTTGTGCAAAACATATGACTTACGTAGCACAACGTTTGGAATATATGCCTGCATCAACTTATTACTACAAACATATCCACACAACACATAAAGAAATTGATCGATATTACAAGCTCTGCAATATTTATTAATATTTGATCTTTGCTGGAATGCTAGATTGAATGTAGTAAATTCATTAACAAATAATAATTAATGTAGATGTGCATGAAACTTAGTGTGCTTAAGCAAGGTTACTTAACAAAAACATTGACCTCTTACAATATGAACGAATTAAACAATAGCTGGTAAGTTCATTGACGGGTTTCTATCTGAGCCCATTGCTGATTAACATGAGCTATAAGTTCATCAACAGATTTCAGACTGAGTCAAACAATGTTGGGCACTTTTTCTACAGTTAATGAGGCCCAAAGTTTTTGAGAGTCCATAGGCACAACTTAAATGAGGAGTAGAGTACGTGCCAACTAATGATAACTTCTCTATAGATTGCCTAATTATATTGAATTTTATTTATGACAAGGAGTTTGAACTGAACAGCTTTCATTCACACAAGCTCCCAAGGTATAGATTTGCCTAATTATATTGAATTTTATTTATGACAAGGAGTCTGAACTGAACAGCTTTCGTTCACACAAGCTCCCAACGTATACCCAGCAACGCTGGGCACCATTACTAGTCAACAATATGATTTAGCAAACCGTATAGCAGACATGCTTGTTAATACTCTTTTAAGTAAAATAAGGTACTATGTAACATTTAAGTAAAATAAGGTACTATGTAACATGCAAACCCCACAGTTATTACTTGACCTATCTGAACCACTCTAGCACTGCAGCTATCTTTCATGCCAACATAACAAGTTACTCAAATCAAGAACAGAAGTTTTATGCGCTTTTAAGCTAGCTCTTTCCAGGTCATAGGGATGAAAAAAAAATCTTCTCTTATTTTGTTCTGCACCACCCGCATTATCCACACTGCACTGTATGCAATTCATGACATCCAATGTCAAAACTAAACACAAAGTTCTTTGTTGCACGTCAAAAACATGTTAATTGGTATTCATAAATCAGCTGCAGGGTTTGTACACAAGCGACTTCCAAAGTCAGGTCAAGCGTACAACGACAAAGACCACCATGAGAGCCCTTGCAGTTGCTAAAGAATTCAATGGAGACTTGATAGATACAGAGAGGCCATCTTGAAGGGATTCTCTGTGAGAACATTATATCACTTTTACAGACTGGTGGAAGAACAATTAGACTTCCTTTGACTCTATGACCAAAATATCGCTAAAGAAGCCGCCAGTTTTAGTACTTTTATACTGTTCAATCCCATGATCACTTATTGAACCACCAGCTCGGTGCCTAGACATAAACCACAGTAGTTTAGATTTTTAGTCCTCAAAGGCCCAGAGGCATTCTGCCTCCGAAAAGACCCTGATTGCTGCTTCTTAATGACAGCGGAATTAGATGTGGGTCTTCCTGCCATGGAACTTAAAGTACCAGAATCATAATCAATACTCATAAAGGATGCACTATCTGGTGCAAATCTGGACCTACTATCCCATGTTTGCTGAGTAACATTCTCATTACAGTTGGCAGGTGACTCTCCTGCCATGCTGGCATTTCCAGACATGATTCCATCACTTGCATCTGAATCATTATAGACCAGCTTCAGTGCTTGCACCACCTCACCCATAAAAGGCCTATGAGAAACTTCTGGTTGCACACACATGGAAGCAATTGCAGCTACTCTTGCCAAGTTGTCGAAAGGAAACTTGTTTCCAAGAGCAGGGTCTACCAAGCTTTCTAAGCCTTCTTTACTTGTCAGCAATGGTCTTGCCCATGTCACCAAATTTTCCTGTCCAGGCGGCTGTGACATATCAACTGGTTTTCTTCCAGATAAAAGCTCAAGTAAGACAACACCATAACTGTAGACATCACTTTTCACAAGAAGATGGCCAGTCATAGCATACTCCGGAGCAACATAGCTGTCAAAAGAATGATATGAAAAGGGACATTAGCAAATAAATATATAAATATATATATCAACCAAAAACGTTTTAACACACTTTGAATATTTTAATGTGTATCAAACAGAATGAGCATGTTTTGATGGTCTGCTTCATGATTGTGTATTTTGGCCAGGGTATTTTATCTTCTTTCATACCGAACCACCACGACAAATTACACAAATGATCTCATAACTAAAATGACAAAGGTTCAGCAATTTGTTTTACGACTTCTGTATGATTCCCTATCAAACATTATATTAAAGCTAGCTGATAAAATAAAAATCATTGGTTTATAAAATGAGAAGATCATTTACCCAAAGGTGCCCATCACTCGTGTGGATATGTGACCACTTATCTCCTCTGATGCTGCCTTGGCTAAGCCAAAATCAGAGACTTTTGGAGTAAAGTCTTCCTCCAATAAGATATTACTTGCTTTAAAATCACGGTGAATAACACGTGGGTTTGAATCTTCATGAAGATAAGCAAGACCTCGCGCAGCACCTAGTGCAATTTTTAAACGAGCTTCCCAATCAAGGGGCGATGTTTCTTTGTCTGCGCCTGAGGTATTGAAGTGGCAAAATTATAAATCGGCAACAAGTTAAATGTGTAAACTGCTCCTAGTTTTAACAATACCAACTTACCATGCAGGTGTGATTCCACACTTCCATTATGAATCAATTCATACACCAAGCAATGAGTGCGACCTTCTGTGC
Source organism: Isoetes taiwanensis (assembly GCA_021234155.1). Taxonomy (NCBI): domain Eukaryota; kingdom Viridiplantae; phylum Streptophyta; class Lycopodiopsida; order Isoetales; family Isoetaceae; genus Isoetes; species Isoetes taiwanensis. The sequence goes on from JAJEKV010000489.1 coordinate 90,792, forward strand.
ATATTCCTATAAGCTTAACCAAATTTCGGTGATGCAGACGACTAAGCATTTCTACCTCAGCTACAAATTCGCGACCCCCTTGCTGATCGTCTCTAGTTAAAACTTTTATGGCCACTTTAGTCTGATCCTCCAGCGTCCCTCTATATACTCGCCCAAATCCTCCTTCTCCAATAACATTCTGAGGTTTGAACTTATCAGTGGCCTTCTCCAGTTCCGCAAGAGAAAATGTTTTCGCAGAACCTGTATAAGTTGCAAAACTTGAGGCAAAAGATAAAGAGGTTGAACTTGGTACACTGCTGGATAAGACAGATGGTCCACCTGGGTCAACCACAAGAGACCTTGTAAGCTAGGAGAGTAGAAAAGCACTTCTCTTTGAAGACTAATCCATACCAGATCTTTTTGTCATTGAGGAAGCAATAGTAGGATCTGCAGCAACAACTGGTTTCTTCTGCCGATTGCATTTGATCACTATCAACCAAACAAATCCAAGACCTACGACAACTCCAATAGCACATAATAAGGCAATAAGAGCTATAACTCCAGCTCCAAGTTTTGACCTCCTTTTATGAATCACCACCCCAAAGGGTTCTGCTGTACCGCCCGCAGCACTTCCAGCTGGTTGTCCAGCAATGCTACCAGGTGAACCTTGAGAAGGGGGAGAGGGAGGCAGACCTGAAGCAGACATAAAGCCCAATTTCATACATAATGACAGAAACTTCAATTACGAACGTTGGAACTAAAATCATATCAAATTTACCTGGATATTCAACATACAACACTGAATAGTTACCAAAAAGTGTCTGATTTATTGCGACCTGATGGTCCCAAAATCTCTGAGCAATTATTACTGCTGTTGTATTGTCAAATGACTGGCCAAGGGGAACCAAATCCGATTTTACAACTGTCTTATCAAGGTCATCACTAGCGGCATTTGCTCCCATTATCACGGACTTGGCTCTGAGAAAGGTATGTCCCTGCAGCAAGCTCTTCTGCCAATTCTGAAACTAAAGGAAATAGCGTGTACAATGCCACTCCAAGCTCAAGCCCAACTTGTATTGGAATTACACATCCGCATGGTGAACCAGGAGGTGTTGAAATATAAGGACTCACACAGGTTTGCCGGCAACCTATGGAATTGCTCCGGTACAAACAAACAGTGAGATACTAAGCCTACACAAGCAACTCAATACATGCTTAAATTACAAGTTAATCACCTGTATTTGGTGGTGGCGGCGGCAAGAAAAACAATGACGGTGGAGCTGCCTTTGGTGCTAAAATTTGATATGGTGAGGGTGCAGTACCAGGACCTGAAAGAATGCAAATTTGACATCAGATATTCTCAAAAAATAAAGCATCTACGTACTATACACATCAAAACATAATCCTAAACACCTCTTGACAGATGATGACATTCACGCCTTAATTGGCATCTGGATTCATAGCATTTCAAAACTAGAGTTGTCACTTTTCTAAATAAAACAGAGTTGTTTCCAAGCATATTTTTCTTGTCTTCTCACATGTGATTATTCCTCACGTACATATGCTCACCTGAAACTGGTGCAGGAAGTTGTGAAGCTCCATGATTTCGTCCTGTTGGAGCAGGTGCAGGAGCTGGTTGATGATGAATGGGCGACCTGGCTGGTGTGATCCCCCCTGAAACAACAGGTGCTGCTGCTGGTACAGTCCACTGAATTGGCCCTGCTGTTGGCACTGCTGTTGGTGGATTGGCTACATGTGGACTTCCTGCAGGTGCATGACCTGAATTTGGCACTGTTGAAATGCTTGGTGATCCGGCAGGTGATCTTATCTGTGAAGTAGGTGGAACTGGTCCATGAGCTGGTGATGCAAGCGGTGATTCTAAAATTGGAGCAGGGGCTGCTGGAAATGGTGAATTGATGACATCTGGGGCAAGGGTTGAGGAAGGGTGTGGGGAAAATGGTCGGGGGCTAAATGGACTGCCGGTTGGTGCAAAAATGGGACTTTGCGCAGCTTGCCCAGGTGCTGATGAGGAAAACTGAACTGGTGCAGCACTGGGAGACATACTTGAGGAGGGCACAGACCATTGTGATGGTGAGATACTAGGTGATAATGGTGAGACATTCGGCGATGATGCTGAGATACTGGGTGACAATGGTGAGCCATTAAGTGGTGATGACGTGATACTTGGTGCTAATGGTGAGATTATAGGCGATGATGATGAGATACTGGGTGATAATGGTGAGACAATAGGTGGCGATGGTGAGGAAATAGGTGATATCCCTTGTGATGGGGCTATACTAGGCGATATAGTGACATGATCTGAACCAGGTGGCTTTGCAATGGGTGGTTCACTATGTGATGGCCTAGCCCCTTCAAGTGGTGAACCACCCGTCTTTGCGACTGGAGTAGGTGCTAAAACATTAGGACTGGGTGCGGTTGTTCCTGCTTCTGGTGCATGAGGTGCCCCACGATGCAATGTTCTCTCAATTGGTGAAGGACTTGGTATTGATATAGATTGAGCAAGTGGAGTAGGTGCTTCAGGAGGCACTCTTCCAGTTGTAGATCCTGCCATAGGTGTCAAAGCTGGAGTTTGGGGAGCAGTTGGGCTTTCCACAATTGGCGCATATATTCTAGGTGCTGCTTTCTTTGGAGCCTCAAGCACAGGACCTCCTGCCTTCCGGAATTCAATAGCTGGCGAAGGAGAAGCAACTACTGGTGCTGAAGCAAGAAATGGTGGCGACATAGGGGATGGGCTAGTCTCGAAGAAGCTTGGTGAAATTCCTGGAGTGCTAATAGAAGTCATGCCACTGCTTGGCACCTTTGAAAGGACTCCTGGAGCACTACCTGGTGGTGCATTTGGTCCTCCAATTTGCATCGATGGGCCAGGCCTACCAAGTCCAATAGAAGGTGACATCATTGGACTTCTTAACGGCTGCTGAGGCGACTGAAAACGTATACTGCTGAAGGAAGGTGAAATGTGGGGTATTGCAGGAGGCAAAACTTGAGGTGCAGTATAAGGTGGATGGTTCTCTAAACTTGAACCACCTCCAGGTAACAGAGCTGATGGAGAAATTGCCTGAGATGCATCTGAAGTAGAATCTGAATAGTCTAAAGTCAGATCTATCATAGACATTAGTCTTTGGGAAGACTAAGACGAGGATGTGAAGTACTCCTTTCCCATTAGGACTCTTCTGCTTTTAGTGTAGAACTTTGCAGTTCCTATATTGGATTTGAAGAAACAGTTACCTGGAGAGAAAACAGACAGCTAAGTGTATAAGGAAAGAAAGATAAGCCTCATGGCAAGTGTAAGAACTGCCAACTAACCTACATTGCATTGCACAAGTATTCATAAAGCATATAAGCGGGACATAAACAGCAAAAACATGAAAAAAAGATATCTAATTCAGTAATGGCTTTGGTAACGTTCCTATGTGAAGCAGGGCATACCAAAATCTCGACCAGCAAAAACAAGTGTCCACACTAGTAGCAGCAACAGTACTTTGCCCCTACATATGGTAGTACACTTCATCATTGCCATTGTTGATCAAATACTCCCATCTCCAGGCTGAACCTTTTGCTGTTTACTGACGAAAACTGATGCCTCAATACCTAAGTTCCATCTTGCACAAGGAAGTTCCATCTTGCACAAATAAGTATGCTAGTCTAGGTTCAAGAATGCAACTGAATAGAATCAATCTCTGCTGCAATGTACCCCTCGAAATATTTTTAGACCTTCTCATCTTTATGCGAGGCGTCAATCAAAACCTCAATATGTCTTAAAATCTATAGCATTTTAACTTCAATTCCTATAGTGCCCTACGTAGCTGGGCCAGCCAGAGACGTATTACATGCAACTTCCCAAAGTTGCTAACTTGCTCCTGTTTCCATCATACCTCTTCAGCTTCTCGACACAGCTTACTATAGCAGCCACCGCGTTTCGGAACCTTTCATATTTTCTTTTGATTCAGCGGGTTATCTTCATCCCATCCAACTACTAAAAGGGTCTAATGCTCCCCCCACGGATTTCCAATGCAAGTCATCCATTTGAAAGACTTCTATTTATCCCACTTTTCTTCAATCGGCATCCACAGATTGAACTAAAAAATCTGCTCTTTGATAGCTTCAAATAGCTCAACATACTAATATACAACCTTATGAAGAACAGTTCTTATACATACTATTTGAATATATATTCATTCTTGCAAAAAGTGTGCTGATCGTCCATGCCCGTCCCAATGCTGGTCACATATGACGTCTCACAGCAGATTTGCAGGACGTATTCAAAAAAATCGCCTTGCTAGATTTCTTTCATACGATTAAGCTGCAGGAACAGAGTAAAAAAGGTTTAAATCGATGGATCAACTTAATCCTTAAAAAATACTGAAGCCGAGCTCGAAACCGGTGCCCGAAGTACGGGAACACGATGGGTATATGTTATCCCGAAAAATAAGATGGTTTAAGGAGCCGGATCAGCAGAAAAGGGAAGCCATAGCCACGAGCTCGAAGAAGCAAAAATACATGGGAAAGCAAATATACTACACAGTAGCCAAAAGGCCAGGCTATAATTATATTTCTAAGAAATAAACAATCAAGAAATATTTAAAGAAAATAATGGCTGCCAACTCTTGACAGAGTCGTCGGCTTCTGATCTGTCCACGTGGTAAGGCCGCCGAGAAATAAACGCCGGCAGTGTTCCGGTCAGCTAGTTTTTCTGCTGCCATGTCAGGAATTGCCAGGCTGGCGCTGATGTGGAATTTCTACGTGGCATGAGGTTTACATATGGATCAAATGTGGGTCTTTGCTTGTTTTTAGCCTCTTTTTTTTTTTTTGGTGCTTGGTAGGGTCTAGTTTTGACGCGCTTTCTATCCCCAAGTGCTCCTGAACACCACCCCCCACTATCTTTGTTGTGGGATCATTCTCTCGGGGAGGGCGCTCAGTCTCTCTCTGACCCCCTTGATCTGTAATCGACTTTTGCGAATTATCCTTCTCCAATGAGTTGGAACCTTGTAGCTTTAAAAGCATGCTACAGACAACGCCTTCTGACTGTAGTTGTTGGCATCTGTCCTCAATAAGCCAGCCTTGACATCTAATCCTACAGCATAAGCATACACCTAACCATGTCCTTCTCCATGGTGTGCACATGCATTGCAAGATAGATCTCATCCCCAATCGTCCAGCCTCCTCCTGACTTGGGTGATTTGACGTACTTGGCTCCGTCGCATGGTGTGCTTACTGATGTCTATTGTGATTGATAAATGTAGTGAAAAATATCTTTAAGTTGTTGTCTAATGTGGTCAATGTCTTATTCTGTTCTTCCACTACTATCAGCCATGTACCTAATGACTTGGATTTCTGAGACACATAGTTGCTATCCCACCAAGAATTTTTATCCCCACCTCATGCACTAATTTACGTGTGCTATATCCACGTTTAGGTTATGGTATGTTGTTTTGGGGGGCATGTGGCCCACATTACTTAGTGGACACAAGCAAAAAGACTGTATGGTTATTGCTTGTAGTATTTTATTGCCTTTAAGATCAACATGGGATCATTGAATATAAATCCATAATATATAATATACTTTAAAAAGTTATTCACAACACGCCATTATGAAGCATAATAATATGTTATCTTGTTTTCTGGAGTTGTCATAGAGGTTCCATTTCACGTGGAAAAAAATGTCTTCATTAGTCAATGTCCTCGAGCATGGGGCTCTTAAGTAATAGTCATTCCAAATTTTTGTTTATTCGTTTCAATATATGATGTGCGTGAAGCTCCTCCAATTAGCATTTAATGCATTGTGTGGTTAGTGCATAAAGAGGCAATTCTAGTTCTATGTTTCTTTACACTAGAGAAAAAAAAAAGGCAAATGTCTCTTTCAAAATTTTCACTCCAACAAGGAATGGACAGATCTCCTTGACATAAATGGCTTTCAAAATAACGTGCTTTCTTCTTGGACTATTTCGTTATGGGGCTACCTGGTAGAAGATCAAAACTTTTATGTCCTTATTTTCCTATAGATTAAACTTACTTCATTCTTCTATACTGGCTTGATATGGACCTTTGGTCCAGAGAATGTACTATAGCATAGTCATTCATCCTAGAACAAGATGGGGTCAATCAGGCATTTTCAGATCACCCTATGATTTAGTAACCATATTGGAAACTATCGTATGGTAGTCAATGATACATTCAAACAAAGAATATAAGATCCTAATACAAATCATTATTAAACAAACTTCTACTGCACCGGACATGAAATGTAATAGGACTCCATTGACTGCATTGTTCCATTTAACAAAAAGTGATGGAACAGCCTACAAAAAACCAAAGTCCATGAATAATAAACACATTAGAATTTACAGTGCAAGTGCAAGGCACTTTCACTTGGTGTCCCTGCAAATAGTCAGGAACTTTGCTCAAGACCATGAAGAATAAACATGTTACAACTTCCACGAGTGCCAGAACAAGACACTCCGACATAGCATCCTTGCAAACTTGTGCTTTGAACCAAAATTTGCGAGAAGAAGCTTTGAGAGTTTGTGACATATATTATACCGCCACATCACAGTACATGTCATGGGATGACATGTACAAGGGTAGGATACGGTCATACACGTATCATGGTGCATAGAGACCATGAGGGGAATTGGTATCTTATACTAATGGTATAATAGCACCAATAAACCTTAAATACATTATGTGAGTCATTTCCCCCTAGTGGCAAACACCCAATATGTTATTCCAACATAACATGTAAAGTGTAAGTCATTAAAGCCCACATGTGTGGCAAACGCCCCATTGCATGTGTGACACATGTCAAGGGAAGAGCACCCTACCCCAAATACATATTAATAAGTATTTGCCATAAAGGTGCTGGTGGACCCACTTGCTAAGTGGCAAGATATTATTGGACCATGTGGCCCAATCATGGACAAGGCTCCATTTTCAAAGCCTATATAAGGGAGAGAGCATAAACCCTAAAACCTTTTAAGGTTTCTCTAGTAGTGGGTTGAGGAGCTTCCCGTGTCATTCGAGCAAGGAAGGGCAGAAGGGAGCCTCACATCTCGAGTAGAGCTTGTATATATAAATGCTGCTTGGCCACCTTATTATTTCTTAGAAAGATAAGCCATGTCAAGTAGTCCAAGTGGCGATTTGGCGATATATCAAGGTTGGTCATAGTTTAGCTTGTCAATCCTAGCTTATCAATAGGATATAAGCATATGGCATCTCTGTTTTAGTGTTAAATGATCATAGACCATTAACCTAAAACTAGACTGACCAAGGAACATTGACCCTTGTATTCTTTAGGATTAGATATGATGTATTAGAACAGTTGTTCTATTTTGATGTTAGATGATCATGGTATGATACTCTATTTTGCACCTCTTGTGTATGGGGAAGGGGGTAAAGACTTCGAGCCTTCTTTAGTTAATTATTCTAGATTAGCCCATTAATGCCCAATCAATGCGGCCTATGCATAGAAGCCCGTGCATTTTGTAGGTGGTGGAGCTAGGCAGAGGCAAACAAAAGAAAGACATGTCAGATCATAGTTGATCTCTAATACCTTGTCCTTTGCGTGTGGGCGCGGTATGGGCTCGACACCTCTGGGTGATCGTCACCCCAATGGGGTTCAAGTCAAATCTGACGGTGGCTCTCTAGTTTTGCTTGTGGTTGGCATTATATTTTCTGGAGGGGTGTGATCTCCTCACTGCCCCATCGGGGACTAGGGAGATGCAACAGAAGTAATAGCCCTCTTGGCTATGCCTCGGTGGCTACAATCAAGCTCTAAGACTTATCGACCCTATTTGCAAACTATGCATGGGAGGAGGATGGAGTGGATCACCCTTGCCGATGTTCTATTGCTAGCCAATTCCATTGTTATATTTCTATCATTTGTTATCTTGTGGGTCTGGCCGACGGTCCTACCACATTGAGTTTGGTAGGGGTTTAGGACCTTCTTGTTGATGATAGGATGATGTTGTAGTATGATGATAATGCTATGTTGATGATGGTGTCTCACCCGGGATGAGCATATATGTTGAATATGATATTCGATGCTTGGCTGACATTACAGCTTTTCGCGGTGAGATCAACTTTGGGGGAGGCGGGGAAGACCGCTTTTCTCCCGCATCATCTCTGGGCGCACCATCGGCCGGATGATGCCGTGTAGGAGGCGACCTCTTGTTGATCCGGGGATTGGTAGGAGGGATCTCCATGACTTATCACGATGGGCGGGGATAGGTTAAATGCGTATGAAATTATTTTTTGGGACGTATAAAGTACAAAATACGTATTTTTGGGAAAAATAACGTTTTTAGGTATTTAATACTTTCATGCGTGGGAAAAAATTCGGCGTAAAGCGAAAACCTTACGTTTAAACTTTACGAAACTTTTCAGCGTAAAAGCGAAACCTTTAGTTTAAACTTCGCGAAATTTTTTTTTTTGGCGTCGAAAAATTTTGCGTGCCGAAACCTGTTTAAACTGCTGGCTTGTTTTAAAGCGAAACGCCGGTTTAAACCAAAAAAAAAAAAAAAATTTTTTAATTTTGGCGAAAGCGAAACTTCCGTTTAAACTACAGCGAATTCGGCGTAAGCGAAACAGAGAAGGTTTCGCCGAAGCGAAAAGGTTTCGAAAATTAAAAAAAAAAAAAAAAAAAAAATTTTGGTTTCGGCGTAAAAAGCTGAAGATTTCGCTTTCTGACGCGGTTCAGCATAAAAGTTTAAGCGGAAGGTTCCTTCTGTGAGAAATTTTTTTTCCCAGGAAATTTTTTGGGCGTATTTTTGGCGATTAAGCGTCAAATTTGTGCCGATATCAAGCGAAAAAATACGATACGCATTATAAAAGCATTATCTGATATTGAACCTATCCTGCGATGGGCATCATTATAAGTTAAAAGGATGTCACAATGGTATCGAGCAATGATTTTGGTAGACCAAGATTGGACAGCGGCCATTCATCCTAGTAGGAGAACTAACTTGATTAGAACTTGAAGTTTGAAGAATCTCAAACTATGACCTCGAAAAATATGGAAAAAAAAAAATCACATTGGCTAGAATTGTAGGGAGTGATAATCCCTAGAATGAGTAGTTAGATAATGATTAAATACTTGAAAGGAAATTGAATAAAATTCTCTTGGCAACTCTAGAGTAATGTTGACCGTTGACTTTTTTTAGGTTAAAAAGTTTTTTCTTACGTAATTAAGAGATTTGAAACCCTAAGCGCTTGGTTGCAGGTCTTACCAACTTTGCCCTATCTTGCATGTTAGTACTTAATTAAGTTTTATTCTTATGTTCTTATGTATAGTATGAAGCTTGGTTTTAAGGTAAGAAAGGGATTTGAACCTTTCTTGGCTCCCGATAGCTGTACTTATCATTTAGAATCAAAATATAATCTTTTACATGCATTAGCCTATGAAACTATAGTGTATGGCGATTTGAACCTTCAATCTAATCCTACTTTGTTGTCGATGTCTTCCACCTCGTGTATTAAATTTGGGTGGACATACTTAATTAATATATTTTCAGCCAAGGCATTTAAATGTTTGATTTTTAGCTCGAGGGCAAATAATTTTGCCTATCAACCATAATATGTATTAATTTTATTAAGATATTTTACGAGTACATAGTGATAAGATGTTCTAATTATACATATAAAATTAAATAATGTTAAAAAGGACTGACCATTTGAAAGGCATGAAATTTTGGACTTTTGTACAAAATTCTCGATAGAGATATAATGTAAAGTTCATGATTAAGTGTAAATAATGCTACATATTCTAAATGAGGTGCACCTGGACTACCACCTGTCGGATTAAATTCGATCCTACGACCAGAGATCATTATATTGGGGCCTCACAGGCACCTCTCGTTTAAACTTATGTCATTTATGATATACGATTTCGCCCAAGGTTTTGAGGGAATATGGAACCTCTATACGGCTTTGCCTAAGATTTTAGAATATGAAATACGGGGCCTCGAACCTCTACCAAAATAATTCAATGTCTTAATAAGATTACTTTAACCAATGTACCCAGTGAGCTAATGTAATTATTTTTATCTTGAATCTATGTTTTGTTTTATAACAACCCATAAATGATTGGAGGTGACTATGATTTTGAAATATGACATAACGATTTAAGCCCAAGGTTTTGAGGGAATATGGAACCTCTATCTGAGGTTTGCCCAAGATTTTAGAATATGAAATCTGGAGCTCGAACCTCTACCAAAATAACTCAATGTCCTAATAAGATTACTTTAACCAATGTACCCAGTGAGCTAATGTGATTATTTTTTATCTTGAATCTATGTTTTGTTTTTATTTTTATAGCAACCCATTCAATTGTTTTAGGGATATATGGTCTATGGTTTGGGAATTGTTATTTTTACATCCATATCAAACCCCCTAGAATTTTGTTATTTTGCTACATATTAAATGGGCGATGGGCGATGTCGCGATGTCGTCGGGATCTGTGATATCGGGTAGGTACATTCTGGAGATCATAGATTGTAGATTAGATAAATCTGATAACTATGTTTTGTGGTAAGAGGAGGGTTACGAGTGTCGGGGATATGAATATGCCCTCGGATTAATGTTTCAAAACAAAATGTGAAAACAAAAATAATGTAATAGATCAAGCGAGGGGTAACACTATGATCAGAAGGCGAGAAGATTGAATCATAGGAGTAAAGGCATAAACTCGCATCTGAGAGAAGGTGTCGGACAAAAGGAACTTCGAGGTTTTAGGCATTCGGTGATTTCAAATTAGAATCCGTTCGCGAAAAAGGTGGTATTTAATACAACATAATATTACTTAAAATTGGTAGAGAATGAATTTACAAAATTATTTGAATTACTAAAAGAATGGGGAGCGTGGCAAATGGGGGATGCGTGAAAAATAGAAATCAAATATAAAATGTAGAGAATCAACACCTACGATCGGTCCGAGCGTGTCACCATAGTCACCATAATCATTAGACCTATGGTAGGGGAAATAATGAAATATGGATTAAGGGAGGATATAATGCGAGATTGTAATTAATAGCAGGTAGTGGGCCAGTGGCGGATACGCGCATCACGAAAATCGAAGGGACAGGACAAGACAAGGCCGGCAATTAAGGCAGGCGGACATAATAAAAGCGGGAATTTAGATAGATTTACAGTAACCTAAAGATATAACAAGGAGAAGGCGAAGAGTGAAGCTCGAGTCTTCAAGTTATATTATTCGAACTCCGGAAGCCCCGGTCACGGCCCCGCCCAGCTCGAGGGCATAATTGAATTGTAATGGATAAGGGAAGAAGGTCATGTCGTAGTGCGATAGGGATAGCGGTCGATCCAGCCAAAGCGCCAAGGATGGGGGTTAGGGCAATCTCACGGTGCCACAGGAACCCGGATCTTAAAGATCTTAACCCGTGGTGCATATGTAAAGGAATGCATATGTTTTATGTAAAAGGTGCCCGCCGCCATGCATAAAGCTGTGAAGCGTCCATTGTTTTTTTTGTGATCATATCCACCATGTCTGCGGTCGATGAGGGATCACGGTGATCAGGACTCCCAATCCGCATGCATTCGGCCTTCTAAGGCATCGATGAGATCAACTAGGTCTTCTTTGCAGAAGCATAAAACGGCGAGAAAAAAGCAACCAGAGAAATGAAAATGGACGAAAATTTGGTAACACGAAAAGAGAATATAGAGAATGGAAAGGAAACAATAGAAAATGTATGGAAAATAAGTAGGGTGCACCACTTTATTCAAGAAAATAATATAAAACAATGCTTCAAGATATCTTGCATGGGGAAGAGGTCTCACGACACCATCTTCAAGGTGCCACTACCCTTGCTCCATGTGAGATTCTAGAGCCAAGGAGGAGAACAAGTCCCCTCAAGATATTTATAATTTTTTTGATAAATCTTGGCCATGCACTTGGCATGATCTTGGCACTCCTTTTTTACACCTCATCAATCCTTTGTTTTTTGTCTTCTTCTTCTCCATAACCAAATTTGTCTTTTTTGTTTAACAACTAACACAACTTAATATGGGCCTTGGATTCTAACAACAAGCACAAATGAATCTGGACCCTTGATCTTCCCCCCCCTTTAGACCTTGATAGTGTTCTTCTATGTTGACCCCGATTTTTTGCCAAAATGGGGTCAACATCTGCCTAAACAAAAAGATGTGGCGGTCCCTCGGCCCGCAGAGCTTCAACACTTTTCACATTTAAGTACAATAAGTTAGTCTTCTTTGGCACAAAGAAAAGAACTAGCTAGGGGGTTTCTGGTCCCACCAAACCTTTTAAGAAAATGGGGGTTTTAACGGACCCTCAAACCTATTAAAAAAGATAATATTTTGGAGTTTTTTAGGTGTACTCCAACACCAAAATGTAACTTGTGCCATAGGAAATATTTTGGAAAAATGATGATAGTATTTGGCCTTGGGGTAGGGCTTAAAAATGCAAAGGGGCTATGTCATAAAGATAGATAGATAGAGTCCGCACAAACAAAAAGATGTCAAGTTGCTAGCCAAAGTGTCCAACAATATGTGTGTAACAAGGCAGAATGATAATTTTTTTTTTCCACAATAAAAAAGTGGCAAGATAAGATATGTGAAGGTGCAATAAATGGCAATCTGCAAGGTATAATAAAGGCTAAAAATATTGAAACAAAAAGATAAAAATATAAATGAAGGGATGGACGTGTCAAGAAATAAGAAATGAAAAGAGATATGAAATTAAAAAAAAAAAAAAAAGGCAAGGCAAAAAGTATGGAGCGTGGACAACCAATAAAAGGATGGCTAATAATGGGTGATGTTATCAAGTAAAAGAAGAAAAAAGAAACTAGGAAGAAGAATGCTTGCCAATTAATGGCGGCAAATAGGTATGGCGGATGAGATGCAGCCAGTAGAGACTTGGGTGGCAGTCCATTCTTTCATCTCCTTTCCATTTTTTTTGCAGGTATGGCGGCAATTTTTCTTTCTTCTCCTTCCTACTTCTTGTCGGTCAGGGGGCCGCTATGGCAATGGCAGGGAGCTTTTCTGCATGCATATAGCAAGCTTTTGGTGGCTCTGATTTCTTTCCTGCCTCTTCCTCTGTCTTTACTCTGTCCCTTCTTTTTGCAGCAGGGCTATGGCAAGCTTGGCGATGGCAGAGAATGGCTATGGCGGGAGAAAAAAAGAAAAAAAAGAAAAGAAAGAACATCGGAATGCTTTGATCATTCTTTCTTCTCTTCTGCAGATCCAGCAGTAGCAAGTAAAGGCGGCTTTATCCTTCTGTTATTTGTTCGGCAAATCCGGAGAGCTTACGGTGAAGAGAGATGGACAACTCTTCTTCCTTGTTTTCTTGCAGGTCGGCAGAGTCTTGGCAACAATCGGTCTTGGCAGCAGCAAAAAATCATTATGGCATTCTGCCTTCTTTTCTCCTTGGAACTCCTTTCTTCCATCTCATTTGCCAGAGCAGAATACGAATGGCAGGGAATCAAAACGGGGCAGCGGAATATGAATGGCGAGAGAATGAAAGCGGGATTTAAGGTATGGAAGACATGATCTGAGAAAAAGCTTGGTGACACCAAAATGTCGATCGGGGAAAAATTAGTATCTCGGTAGGACCTCCATAATAATGCGGACTCCCAGTCCGCATGCATTCGGCCTTCTAAAGGCATCGATGAGATCAACTAGGTCTTTCTTTGCCCGGCATAAGAACGGCAGAAAAAACAGCACGAAAATGAAAAATGGACGAAAATTTGGTAACACGAAAAGGAGAATATAGAGAATGGAAAGGGGAAAATAAGTAGGGTGCACCACTTTATTCAAGAAAATAATATAAAACAATGCTTCAAGATATCTTGCATGGGGAAGAGGTCTCGACACACCATCTTCGAGGCTGCCACTACCCTTGCTCCATGTGAGATTCTAGAGCCAAGAGGAGGAGAACAAGTCCCCTCAAGATATTTATAATTTTTGATAAATCTTGGCCATGCACTTGGCATGATCTTGGCACTCCTTTTTACACCTCATCAATCCTTTGTTTTTGTCTTCTTCTTCTCCATAACCAAATTTGTCTTTTTGTTTAACAACTAACACAACTTAATATGGGCCCTTGGATTCTAACAACAAGCACAAATGAATCACGGACCCTTGATCTTCACCCCCCTTTAGACCTTGATAGTGTTCTTCTATGTTGACCCCAGATTTTGCCAAAATCGGGGTCAAGTTATCGAACTACTAACCTCGGTCTTCTAGGAGTGCTTGGGTTTTAGCGGAACAAAACGTCTGATCCGGCGCCAAGACATGGGCCAGTGATCACGGTCTTTAACGGGCTCGGATGCATGCGGCAATCTGAAGTCTTCCGGCTACCAACATAATCTTATGATGGCGACTTCGGCCAAGGTATGCATATTCTAACGTGTGAAAAATCCGGGTGGATTTTATATGCCGAACTTACATGTCAAGAAATCTGGAAAAGGTCAAGAAGATAGGAGAGCGGACGGGGAAGAAGCAAAAGAAATGAATCTACGGAGAAAAAGCGAGGAAGGAGCGGAAGGAAGGGCAAAAATGGAGGGGATTGAAGTGTTTTTCTTTTCTTTTGTTTTTCTTTTGAATCAATCCTTTTTTTAGCTCATGTTTCATAGGTGATCTTTGTCAATTGCCAAGATGAGTGATCCGTGGCAGCCCATGGCTGAATATAAATGTTTAGTTGAAGTGGATGAACACTTGCAGAAAAGCGATGTGTGTTTCTTAAGAAAATACTATGCTTTAAGCATGGCTGAATCTGCCAAAATATATCTGTGACAAGAAAATTTTTGATTACAAAATTAAAATATCGGATGTTACTTGTTACTTGTAAAACAGCCTTGTTATGTAGCTTAAATTGCATGCTTCTGGTGTGAATCGCTTCTTGTCTAAAATATTATATTCTATAACGATTGTAAACAATTAGTTATGGAACTGCGGATACCTTCAGACATTTATGTTATGACTTTGCAAAAAATCACCTCGGATGGCATACGATAATATGAGGAAGAGACTTCGGGAGGTACACTTTGACTGTATCCCCATGGACATATACATGGTAGGTCGGCATGCTAAACAACAACGAGGATTAAGTTCAACAATAAAAGAAGGGGATAGCGGGCAAATCAAGGAAGGTGGACCACATCACGGTAGAAACCAAATCGAACAGAAAGGATAGGCGAAGATGGTAGACTCGGGGAGAAATCCGGGACAAAGGGTGGCAATTAGCGAATAGATAATAAAAGCGGTGCCATGTCCGGACGGAACCACCGCGGACGAAAAGGCGAAAAAGATAAAAAGGATAGTGGATGATATCGCGGACGACAAAGCGACAAATATCGAGGGAACATACTTCATAAAGGTAAAACTGGACCACTGGAAGTGCAGAACACAAAAAGGTTACAAGATCCCCAGAGTAAAAGGTGGACGGGACAAGCTACGGGACAAAGAGGCTAAGCCTCCGCCGTACACCAGGATAGCGAGGGCTAGACCCACCCAATTTGGTACCTTGGGACCACTAAAAGCTTCGTTGACACCGGGAGAGCAAAATATGACTTTTATCGGTATATGAAGAATACCCCAATTGTCAAAAAGGAGAATGGGGCAAATTATGGAGTGAGGGGTATAACCCCCGCCATAGGCCAGTATAGCGTGGGCTCAGCCCCCAACTGGTTCCCAGATCACCAAAATGACAAAAATGCAGAAATGCAGAAATACGGTAATGCAGAAATGATGGAGGGTTTAATCGCATGAATGCATAATTAATGCGTGTAGGCAACTTCTAGAACTAATCATTTCGAGAAAGGATAAGCCTGCCGGCCAGCCCGGCGAAAGAGGAAAATATGGCGATATCGGGGAAAAGAGGATCGAATAATAAAAAGAGGCAGGCGGAATAATTATGGACATTTGAAATTCAAATTAAAGCGGTAATTTCAAATAAAAGACCGTTTATAAGGAGGTAATATATACCCCTTAAGGAGGTATTACGGCTACCTTACGAGAGGGAGTCTAGTGCGGTAGCCTACTTGCCGAAGCCATCGCGAGTTTTTATAAGCGAAACTATGGCCGACAATACCAGCGGCGGCCAATGAGAAGAAGCGGAATCTGTGAAGCGCCGAGTGAGCCCAGGGACCTTAGGGATTTTTAAGCCGGATGGACAAAGCGGTTAGAATCAAAATTCCTAGCATGGATGCACTCAGCGCCTTTGGCGAAACATGCAATGTCGTAACAAATTAGCTATCTCCGGCATGGGCGTGAGGTTATGAGGGGTGGAGAGGGACGAAGCGAGAAATGCGGCCCTTGAGAATAGATGAGATTGAAGAGGAGAAAGCAAAAAATTCTGCAAAGGTTGGTTGAATTTAGAAATCAAATGTTGAGTTAGATGCATGGGAGTCATTTGATAGGATAAAGCCACATATAATGGAATATGAGGAGAAGAGTAAAATTAAACATGATGTTAGGCTATTGGAGTAGCGGAGAAACCTAGCGAGGACATATATCGAGGATTCTTGCAGAGGTGATAGAACACGAGGGCGTCATTGTCAAGGCATTACGGTCGGGGTCAATGGAAGGCGATCGAGACACATAAAGCGACACTTTCGGGGACTTGGCAACCAAAGAAAGAATATTGCGGATGGGATCAGTTGAGGAATGGGATCAAGGTGCAGGGGGAGGCTCTACTTAATGTCGGCGTCAAGGGCTACCCGCGCAGGGGAGTTAGCCAAAGTCGGGGAGCTGAACCAAGCGAGGGGATACATCGCGGGGGTCGGGAATGGCAAAGTCTACCTTCACAAGAGGGTAAAGAGAGCGAGGCCGCCTGCCGCCAAGAATAGAATGTGGGAACACAAGACAAGCAAAAGCAACAGACTGGAGAAGGAAAACATAAACCCCCTAACAATGACTATACAGAGTGTGGAGAGCAGAGGCCGGGGAGCCGCTAAGAATGATAACAAATCGAAGGGAATCGCAAGCAGGAGGAGCGTAAAGCAGGCGGGGGGAGACAAGAGAGCAAATAGCCGGTGGTTCATGGCCCAACCCCGACAATGAAGACCGTGAGGAAGGCCAAGAAGAACAGGGCAGCGGGACCCGAGAAGGCATGGAGACCCGAAGGAGCAACCTGGGGAAGAGACGGTACGACAATTTGGTCTTGAACTATCACCGTTACACATGAGTGTGGAGAGAGATTAGAGGGTGCCCACAATTTCATTTATAGTATGTCTAGTAGAGACATGGGAGCATAACGCCAAGAGGTTTGTCCCCGCTAAGAGGGGATATCACTGTTCACATGTTGGAAAGATAAGGATTTCGGGATAGGGAGGGGAAGTCACGGGCGGCTGTTATGTAAAGAATAATATAGCTAGCGGCGCATGTATTTTACATTCGGATATCAATAAAAGATACATGGTGTTGAATATTCAATTGCAAAACAAACAAGACATATTTTCGATAATAGCATACTATCCGCCAAACAGTGACAAGCTAGAGTTGCTGGACCTAGGGGAAAGTATGATGAAATGGAAAGAACAGGGGCCAATAATACTAGTAGAGGATTTAAATGTCAGAACCAGACAAGAACAGGCACAAAGCACGAACATTGATGAAACGGATGGTCAGATAATATACAGCAAGATTTCCGAGGAATGGCGAGAGATACAAAGAGGATAAAGGCAGAGGTCAACGTTAAAGGCGAATTGCTGCTGGAAGTTTGCACGGAAACAGGGGTAATCATAGCTAATGGAGTGGAAAAATGGAGGGGATCAGGGAGCTTCACGAGTCAGAATGCACATGGTAAGAGCATAGTAGATTATGTAATTTTGAACGATCAAGCAGTAGAAAGAGTCATAGGACTAATGCTATAGGACTGGCCGACTGGAAAAAGGGAAAGTCATAGACCGATCAAATTAACACTCAAAGGGGGTGGGATGACACAGACAATAACACAGGGGAAAAGGAGGAAGAGAAAACGAAGATGAAGATCAATTTCAAGAAAAATACGGATACATTCATACAAGCGATCGAGGGAGGAAATGGGAAAATGGGAATGGGGAAAACACAATCACGAATGACAATGGTAATATACTCAATGACATCATGGTGAGAGTAGCAACAGAGGTATTCGGGAAAAATAACAGAACCAGAAAGAACAGGGTCTTCAAGGCATCAGTATGGTATGATGACGAGTGCAGAGAACAAAAAAGAATAACCAAAGAGCACATAGGGAAGGAGACATACCAGACAGAAAAAGCAGCGTACATAAGACTACTGAAGTTAAAACGGATTAAGAACTTGTCATAAAGCATCAATAGGGTATGGCAAAATTTTGAAGAAACAACCGAAGATTTTGGAGGGATTCAAAAGGAAGGGGGGGAGAATATGAAAGCGAGGGAATGGCGGGATAGTATTGGAACAGTAGGATGGGAGGAATACTGGAGGCGTATAAAACGAGGCACCCCCTGCACCAATAATACGATCTTTGCGGGATTCGGATAAACCATGCTTCAACATGCAAGAGGTAATGATAGCCCTAAACGGGATGGCTAACCACAAAACCCGGATCTATCTGATCGGCCAGGTGGAATTCTTGAAATGTCTTTGAAAGCAGAAATTGGCAAAGCGAGGTCGCGGACATTTTCAGCGGCATAATACATATAGGGCTTCGAGGCGGTGGGCGTACAATAGAGTCATACCTACGCATAAAGCAAGCGAGAAGCGAGGCAAGACCGGAAACTATAGAACAATAATGGTGAGTTCCATTTTCGCAAAATGGTTCGGAAAAGGCCTTTGGAATGACAAATTAAAGAAATGGGCGAGAAAAGGGAAACATGAGAGCACAAGGACAAGCGGGATTGAGGGCCGAAACACTCAACCCGCAGACCATCTAGTAACCCGCCGGATATTAATAGAGCGAGAACAAAAGCACGAGAAGAAGAAAGATCATCTGCTGTTTTGTAGATTTGAGGAAAAGCATTCGACCGCGATGCAGAGGGAGAAGCTAAAGGTTGATGGACATGCAAGCCCCAAGAAACATGGTAGGATCGATTGCAAGACTATACCATAGGGTATATGCCAAGATATAGCAAGAAGGACGACCAAAAAAGCGTGACCGCGCGTAAAAGCGAGGGGTTACTGCTATCCCCAACTCTATTTGGGATATACATAGGCGTTTTCGCGGGGTTACATAGCGAGAACAACAAGGGGAAGAATACGCCCCTCGTTAGGAGACACGAAGGTACCGATTATGCTATCTGGGTGCGATCCGAGTATGATGGCCACAAAAACAAGGGGATGCCTGAGGCGCTAAAAATTCTAGAACAATTACGTGAAAAACCGGGCTAGCGGTAAATCTAGCAAAACTAAGATAGTCATCTTCGGCCATAAGAGCGGAGACATAGACCCTTCCGGATATAGGGAAAGCGAGAAATAGAGGAAACAACGAAATCTGAGATATCTAAGTGCGATGCACATGGCACAGGGAAGTGGGCTAAGGGTGCAGACACCAGGTTCCAATCAGCTATAGGAAGTTATTTCAATATGAAGAATTTCTGCAACAAAAGCAGAATAATTGATTGGGACATCAAATGCTACTTATTCAGTGCAGTAGTAGCCACTACTCAATTATATGGGGCAGAAGCTTGGGGGCCAGGCCTAACAGACAAAAAATGGGAAAAACAAGAAGGAATCCTTAGGCAATGGCACAGACAGGAATTCAAAGTATGAACAAATACGCCACTGACAATCATGGTCCTCGAACAGGGCAAAAACCAATGGAGGTGAGAGCATGGGAGAGAACCATAAGGTACCTGATTAAGGACAATGCAGGAGACCATCAGGGGAAATTGTCTAGTATTGCAATCACCAAGTCAGCAAAATCACACATTCTCATAGGCAGCGGATGGTTTAAAGGTGTGGCAAAATGGACCAGAGAGATGGGATTAAACCTGAGCGACCTAATAAACGAAGGGCAGTGGAATGAGGAGTGGGCAGACAGAGCCACAAGAGCATGGCTGCAAAAACACACAGGACCCAAGACAATCTGGCTCATGACAGTTTTTAACCCAGATCAGCAGGTAGGGCATCAGATGTATCGGGATAACATACTGGGAAAAGCCAGAAGAGATATCTTGGCTAGGTTCAGGATGGGAAGTCACGATCTGAGAATCGAAAAAGACAGGTGGAGGGGAATAGACAAGGAGGACCGGATATGCAGAATCTGTGACAATGGGAGAGTAGAGGATGAGAACCACATGATTAACGATTGCCCGATATATGGAGACATCAGAGACAGGTACAGAAATATAAGATGGGGCAACCAGTATATATTCTGAAGACAATAACAGAATCACTTCGAGATTTGGCAGACGCGATCCAGGGAATGATGATCAGACACAGAGAAGTACACAGGGAAAGAGGGTTTGTAATATGATCAACCGCACAAAAGCGACTCATAAAACCCCATACAAATTGTTCAGTTAAAAGCTGATTGATAACGACGCATTACTGCACGGCCACGAAGCCGAAGTAAAGCAGGAGGCTGGTAATAATAGAAAAAAGTCAGCCTTCAGAAAAGGCTACATCATAACAGCGTGATGTGCTAGTAGCGCTCTTTTAGGGAGCTCACCCATGCTACACAAGTCCAAGAACAAGGTTTAAAATGAAACGCACTTATTTAAGAAGTGCGTTTGAAAGATTCCTTCTAAAAATTTATAAAATTCTAAAATACCCCTAAAAAGGACTCTTTTACTATCTTGTGTCTAAAGATTTATAAAACTGCTCATGAAAACAGACATTTTAGGAAGACTTAACATTAAGGAGAAGAACAACAAAGAAAAATATCTCATTTTAGAGGGGAAAAGGACCACTACGAAAGCCAAAGATTTATTATGGGGCAAACTCATATGAAAAAATTAGACGCTTTTGTATCTTATCCCTTAGAACGTTTATATTGGCTGTTATAGAAGACAAAAAATTTGTTATTTCACAACCATTTTGGCTAAACATCCTAATTGACCTTAAAAGACATTGGGAGACAGTTGAACAAACTGCTTGAATGAAAAATTATTGTTTTTGCATCATATGGTATTACAAATGATAATACATCCACGAAATCATGCAGTTGGTTGAAGTTCCAACTGACGATGCTGTATAAATTTATACCGAGGAAACAGAAGTTGAAGTAGTGAAGCTCTGTGATTACATGGCCTTCTTTGTTGTTCTCGGAGATGTATTCATCATGTCTTTGGGCTTGCACAATACCAATCCACAATATAGTGATGTTGAGAAGATAGTCAAGCTCCTTGTCAATGTTGAGAGTCTTCAGCACAATTCCATTATCTGTAGATGTGGGCGTCACTGCACATTTCTCCACAGAGAAGTATTTGTCTATCTTGCTTTTTTTTGTCTGTTTGCAAAGAAATAGGTAAACTTTTGAGGGGTTGCTACTCCTCGCACCCTTATGGACAAACTACGTAGTTTCCTTCTCGTTGAACATATGTGTCTCCATAACATTTTGGGGTCCTTTGCCTTTAGAAGCGGTTTTGAGTTGCCTAAAGTGAAGTTAGCATGTGTGTAGAGAAAAAAGTAAAAATAACAACGAGATTCGACTAATTTATGCTCTAACATTGCATGACAAGGTCAGGAGAATTTAGAACTATTTTAGAACTTTTGAACTAAAAAACTAAGAAAACTACATAAATTATCCCTTGAGTGTGTTATTTCAACGAAGATTAAGTTGCAAAAAAACCTTTGGGAGCAAGAAAAGACCCCACAAGATTTTTACGATATAAACTTATACTCTGGACTACATATTTTATTTTTATATATATAGATATATACATCTTATACATGTTAATATATATATACAAGTTTTTTGTACTATGGCCGGTTGCACTATGAGGGAATTTGTACAAATTCGACTAGAAGCCAAATGCGAGTGCCATCCAACGAAGATCCTATAAAGATTCTCCAAGATTCTCCAAAGACTCTAGAAAAATTTCCTAGATACTATGAGATTCCATCAATGTTAGCTTATATTCCCCAAGATTCGCAGATCATTCCGAGAATTGTACAAATTCGAGTAGAAGTCAAATTTAAAGTCATGCAATGAAGATTCTATAGAGATTCTCCAAGATTCCACCAAGATTCTCTAGATACTCAAAGATTTTATGAGGATTCCCTTAGATTCCTTTAGATTCTTAAAGATTCTCTTGAGATTCCCTAGATTCCCAAAGATTATCCTAAGATTCCTCAAGATTCCATGTAGATTCTTCAAGATTTTCTTAGATTCTATGAAGATCCCCTATAGAACACATCTAGTGTCAAAGATTCCCCTACATCCCCTTGGATTCCCCTAAATTCCCAAAATTCCATAAACATCCCTAGATTCTTAAGGTTCTACAAAGATTCCCTAGATTTTCAAAGATTATTTGAAGATTCTTTTAGATTCCCTAAGATTCTATATAGATTCTCCTAGATTCCCTTAGATTCTATCAAGATTCCACTAGATTCTCTAAGATTACAGAAAGATTCCCCATGATTCTCAAACATTTTTTGAAGATTCTCTTAGATTCCTCTATATTCGTTTGATTTCCATAGATTAAGTTAAGATTCTCTTGACATTTCCTTAATTCCAAAGGTTATCCCAAGATTCCTCTAGATTCCTTTAGATTCTTAAATATTCTCTTGAAATTCCTTAGATTCCCAAATATTATCCTAAGATTCCTCTAGATTCTCCAAGATTCCATGTAGATTCTTCTAGATTCCCTTAGATTCTATGAAGATTCCCCTGTAGAATGCACCTACTGTCAAAGATTCCCCTAGATCCTTTGAAATCTCCTGCGATTCCCTAAGATTCCACAAACATCCCCTAGATTCTTAAGGTTCTATAAAGATTCCCTAGATTTTCAAAGATTATTTGAAGATTCGTTTAGATTCCCCAAGATTCTATGTAGATTCTTGTAGATTCCCTTAAGTTCTATGAAGATCCCCTTAGATCTCTAAGATTCCATCGAGATTTCCCTCGATTCTTAAGCTTTTGAAGTTTTTTTAGATTCCTTAAGATTCTCTTGAGATTCCTTTGATTTTCAAAAGATTATCCCGGTATCTCTCGAATTCCCTTAGATTCTATGAATATTCCCTCTAGATTATCCAACATTGCGGAATGATGCCAAACCACTACTCATTGAAAAGCATTTGATGAGAGGAATCCAAGCGGTGTGGGTCCCACTTTGATCAAGAGACCTCCACCGCAAAGATAAAAAGTCGTTTGAAGGCGGGCAAAAAGGAAGCTTCAAGAAAGCTTCATAATTAATGAGTTGCCACCTCACTATCTTTTATTAAATAAAGGGTGCCATCTCACCTCTTTAATATAAAAAATTCTAATTTAATAAAAAAATGAATGGTTAGGATTTATCCTCCCCCCTTTGATCTAACGGTTAAGATTGCTTGCACCAAATCCACTTTTAAGGAAGCTTCCTTGCACTTTCCTTATAAAAATTAAGGGCCATGATTTCTCCTTCCCTTTTGATCTGACGGCTTAGAGACATGGTGCATGCCCCTATGCATGCCCCCATCATACTTCTATGCCCATGCATGACCTCCCCCATGAGGTGGCGGCATCATGGCCTTCCATTTTCAATTGGACGGCTGGCATTAATCTTTATATAGCATGGGTACATCCTTTCCTGGGACACATAGAATAGTTTTATATATATAATGATATTCAATATATATACGTTCACATATTTGTATATATAAAAAAAAAGGGTATAAATTTATACCGCAGGAAGTCTCGCGGTATAGATTTATACCGCAAGACTTCTCTTTTTTTCGGATATATATATGTAAATATATATGTTATATATATTATATATATTTATATAATATACATATATATATATATATATATCTTCGTCTAATAGAAAAATAAGCCAGTGTTACAACCTTATGATAGCACAAGTGGTACTATTATTATATCTTTGTAATCGCCCACAAGAATTCCTTACGGAATTGGAGAGAACATTGACGGTATTTGTTAACAATGGCTTTAGCACGGGATGAGCTTAAGTCCATTGCTATTAATACAATAGAGAAGCCGCACCCGGGGGCACCCATTGAGACATATCGGCTATAAACAAGCGCATTTTAGAAGGCACGAGACAAGTTAATGGGTAATTATGCGGGTATTCGTTCTACTTTCCATATGGTGATCTTCACACCAATGTTAGAAACCATTAAGCAATTTTATGATATGGAAGGATCTAGAATGTGTTGGTAATTTTTTAGAAAAAAATGGGAAATAGCATGGATCGATTTACCTTAGGGAACCGCCTAAATTAGATTATATGGGGCGGATTGGAAAAAAAATTTGGTTGCAAAAGCGGACAAAGTAAGTAGGCGACACGGAAGGCCATCGAGCAGTGGACTTTTATCTTCTGCCGGATTTGATGTTATCGACCCTATAAGGACTGATTCCGGATTTCCATAATCGATATAATCTTAGGTCCGGCCACCGAAGTTATTTGCTAACTGGTTTTTGCCGCACGGAGGATTTTTTACAAATGGTGCTTCTACAAAAACCGGTCAAGGTATAATATGAAATTTTGTTGATTATCTATCTATAAGAAGCATGGATTCGTTGCCCGGTGTTGATAAAATCGGCCATATATGGCCACGATTTCAAATTGTGACTGTTATAGGCTTGGGTGCGCACACTAAGTTATCGCCCGGCCCGGATTTGCTGAAAGTGATTTTTTAAAATTTGTGCTTCCACAAGTCTAAGGTATAATCTGCAATTTTGTTGATTATCTATTTATATGTGGCATGGATTGGTCACGGTGTTAATAAAATCGAGCTTATAAGGCCCCGATTTGATGTAATTTGGCTCGGATATAGGTACGGATTACGCACCTGAGAGTTATTTGCCGCCCGGTTGTGGCTCTGAAGGATTTCTCCAAAATTTGTGCATCACGGTGGAATTCCCCTTTTCAAAAAGGACTACGATGTATCTTGCGGGATATAAGGTATTGACATGCTAAATGATTTTCTTCTATATTACGTAAAAAGTATTTCCTTCTATATCCCGAGAATCACATCGGATGGATTATAAGATGGTGGAGGAAGCTGGCGAATCTAGTTTTATGGAAGTAGAGGGCCGAACCGGACACCTATGGACTCAATGATAATCGAGGTCGATTATTTATGTATTAGGTTATTGGGCTTGTCATAGCGGGAGGTGAAATCGCTTATAATATTCTTGTTATCATTAATTTATTAGATAGGTTAAGAATTGTTTATCTTCTTTGTGTTCCCGTGGCGAAAAAAGAGTCACTAAGAAATTTTGTGGATTCTATTTAAGTATCATCAAGCATGCATGATTGGGACTAGACTTAGATTTCCCTAGATTCGACTAATCGAGATAGCAAAGGGGGTTGTATAAAAAGCGACACTGTCTTCCACATCTTTGTGCATTACTAACACGTGTTACGTATTGTGGCGGATTGGCTGAGTACCACTTTTCCCACTTGGAGTCGGGATTAATAAATCTCGGGGACTAGTCGAGCATACATCATCATGCTATTTTATAGGGTTCTATTTTATTCATTATTTTTTATTATTATCAAAATTTGTTAGATTATCTCCATATTCCTAGAAGTTAGCATGTTTTAGTAAGTATCATGATTATAGATCCTGCAATGGGAAGGTTGCTATGATAAAAGCATATATATATACATATATATCTTTGGTATAAATTTATACCGAGAAAACTCTTGCGGTATAAATTTATACCGCTTCGGTATAAATTTATCCTTTCACCTCAGTATAAATTTATACCGCTCGAGTTCTTTTGTTGTATAAATCTATACCGCTCAAGTCTTCTTGCGGTATAAATTTATACCGTGCGAACTCTCTAGTATACTATGTCCACATATTACTATCTATTAAGGTATAAATTTATACCATCTTGAAATTTATTTGGAAGAAACTAAAGACTACAGAGAACAAATAAATTACAAAGTTTAAAAAAGTCCAGATTGGATACATCATGCCGCTATCGCTTGATTATACGGAAGTCGTAGCAAAATTTGGAGGAGCAAATAAAACAAGTGTATAATGCAAAGCGCAAGCATCTTGACTTCACCTCGGCGTGTGGGGCATACTTTAAGGTGACAATATTTGCTTCATTGAGACAATATCAAAATGTGTTGCATTTTTGCAATTTTGTTCATTATTTTGTAGTGAATTTATAAACTTTGAACTAAATACGTTTTTGGGCACTCTTAAACTTCTTTTTTTTTTTCAATGTCTATTTTGTTTTGTCCTTAAAAATATTACTATTTCTCAAACCAAACTAGGGGGCCAAAAAATGGTACCAAACAATTTTGAATGGAAGCTGAGTTCAAATTCCCCTCCAAAAATGGTGCCTAAAATATTCAAATTGTCACACTTGTCACAAATATACCAAGAAAAGGGCATTTTTTAAGGGAATTTTAGGGAATCTTTCAAAGATTCCTTTTGAAGTGCGTTTGCAGCAAATAAGTGCGTTTCATTTTAAACTTTGTTCAAGGGCCTGAGGGCACAAGGGACGTTAATGTCTATTCTATTCTATTCTATTCTATTCTAAACGAGGTGCACCCTGGACAACCACAGTCGTCGGATTCGTCGATCCTACGACCCAGATCGTATATTGGGGCCTCTGGGCACCTCTCGTTTCGCTTATAGTCATTTATGATTGGAGGTGCCTATGATTTTGAAATATGAAATACGATTTTGCCCAAGGTTTTGACGGAATATGGAACCTCTATACGGCTTTGCCTAAGATTTTAGAATATAAAATAGGGGGGTTCAAACCTCTCCAAAATAACTCAATGTCCTAATAAGATTACTTTAACCAATGTACCCAGTGAGCTAATGTGATTATTTTTTATCTTGAATCTATGTTTTTTTTTTTTTTTTTTTTTTTATAATAATCCATTCAATTGTTTTAGTGATATATGGTCTATGGTTTCAGGAATTGTTATTTTTACATCCATATCAAATCCCCTGGAACCCCCGTTATTTTGCTATATATTCCCCTTAAACCCCCATTAACACACAGCTAACATTATTAACACAAACCATTGCATTTGACACATTTAAATTAAAATCCCCCTTAAACCCCCTTTGGTTTGGGTGCATATTCACACGGGGGGTTACTTCGGGCAACGAGAGCTGTCGGATGGGCATATTTGCCCTTTATTCCAAGATCTGGACCGTACATAGCGATCCTCGTTTGTGGGTATGTATGTATAAGTTTTTGTATACTGTATATTAAAGTTTACAAAATACTATAAGGTTTGAGAGAATGTACTTAATGGTGTTAATTTTGTACATGTAATGTAAATTTTTTGGGGCTCTTGCTGCCCTACGTAACCCCCCGTGTGAATATGCACCCAAACCAAAGGGGGTTTAAGGGGGATTTTAATTTAAATGTGTCAAATGCAATAGTTTGTGTTAATAATATTAGTTGTGTGTTAATGGTTTGTGTTAACTAAAATAATTTTTGGCCCCTTCGGGGCCTTAAGGATGGTGTAGGGGTGTAGATATAGACATTACCTAATACTCTAATGATGGATGGTATATCATAGCCTCACAAATCTAACAAACTAGAGGTGCTCAAATTATGGAAACGAAAACATTGCATAGAATTAGACATATAATATTATGCCAATACCAATATTAATACATGAGGTAGCATGTAATAATAGTATTTATTAATAATGAACAAACACATATGCCCATATCCGTGCGCATATGATCTAGGTGGCTATGCTTTAGATTGGAACCTTCTCGTTTGTCTATAATTATTGGTATAGTCCCTGCCAACCCTATTAATTTAATGCAGTTCCTGTATACACCAGATGTCTCACTCGACATTAGTTTCAATTGCACAATAAGCTGCTTATCCGTATCTAGCATGTACACTTTTTTAGTGCTATAAGTGATCCTTTGAATGCAAAATAATCACAATTAGTTGATAAAAGGAACAAGGCAATTCATTTCAATAGGTCGCATGATGCAAAGATGTAGTGTGTGTATCACTTGGTCCCCTGCAACCATAAATGTAACGAGAGGTTATCATAAATAACTTTCTCTTTGAAAAATGGTCATGAAACAAGCTATGTTTGAAAGCCATCTTGCAAGGATTTGACAAAATTTATGGGTAGAAAAGCTGCCATATCACTGTTTATCAGAACCTTCCACTCACAGGTTTATGTCCCATGGTCAACTTCCTTATTTTCTCCAACCATATTGTTAGCAGATAGACAATTTAAATATCAGACACTTTCATCAATACCATACTCAAAATAACATTTGAATTCATGGCCCAAGACTTCAAGAAACCTGTTGCAAGCTGCTGCGTTAAAGAATGCTCATACCATCGGTTCAGGAGAAACCTTTAGCACTTTATTATCCCTGACCAATTCGGTTGCTCTTTAGATTGCCGCCAGCCATTTTGAGAGAGAGAGATAGCTATCACAATGAGAGAGATAGCCATCATACAATACCATTATTATAATCCCAAAGTTAGACTAGCATAGAGCAAAAGAATTCCTTTGAAAAGGGACTCAGAATTTTTTCGAATGATCAAATATGCTTCATAATTATATCTATGAATTGACAGCATCTTTTAGAAGCAAAAACTGGAATACCAGTTACAAGTAACCTTCCATCGGTTAAAAGACATATAATGGATTGAAATTTTTGCAGCCATCATACAATACCATCATTATAATCCCAAAGTTGGACTAGCATAGAGCAAAAGAATTCCTTTGAAAAGGGACTCAGAATTATCATTAGAACTTTTTCAAATGACGGATGAGCGAGCAGAACAAAGTCGAGGCTGAGATCACGTTACGGAGGAGGCTAGATCAACTGAAGAAGATAAGGATGGTGGGTGTACAAGAGTAGCATTAACAAACGTGACAGAATCATGCAAATTATATTCAACTTGGGTGAGATTGGCCCAACCTTTTACTCCCCAAAAGTCACCAGTTCCACCGACAACAGCAAGCTCGAAAAGTCCGCTGGCAACGTGACGACCTCTGAGAGAAAATGTACCATGGTAAAGCTCCGTTTCAATCACTGCTTCCAGAATTTCTAGGGCATGGGGATAATCTGCGAAGAAAGCGTAAAGCGATTATAACAAATGGACTTGAGCCCTCTTGCTTTGGAGGTGTTGGGACTCTGCGATGAGAAGGATGTCCCCTACTCCTCAGTGGAGCTTAGCGGATGATTGGGAGATATCTTGAAGCAGCATCTTCCTCTGCTGCTCTTTAAAACCCTATAACAAACCTTTGATACTGAATATGATCTAGCATTATAACAGGAACCTCGAACCCGCAGCACCTGCATACCTGAGACAGAGAATGCTTCAGCTAACCCTAAAAAAACCCTAAAGTGAAACATCTCGATGCTTGCATGTATGGCTTATTAAAAAGAAATAGAGGAATAAAAATAAAAGGGGGTAAACCATATGGGATATGGAATTTAGACAATAAAAATGCGGAGTGCACTCTAGATATACTGAATAGTATGCCTCGCGCAATACGCCCATGAAATCATATGAAAATCATGCCAAAAAGCGTATAAAATCACAAAAAAAAACCCCTGTTATAATGCTAGATAACAACTAGCACATAACTACCATTAACATTAATTAACACAACCATTATATCCAACACTTTTAAATTAAAACCCCCTTGAAACCCCCTTTGGTTTGGGTGCATATTCAAACAGGGGGTGACTCCGGGCAACGAGAGCTGTTGGATAGGCATATTCACCCCTTATTCCTTAATCTACACCGTACACAAAGTTCCTCGTTTGTGGGGTATTGATGTATGGAATTTGCTATACTGTATAACAAGATTTGCAAAATATTATAAGATTTGAGGTAATATACTATATAGTGTAGGGGCTCTCGCTGCCCTACGTCACCCCCCATGTGAATATGCACCCAAACCAAAGGGGGTTTCAAGGGGGTTTTAAGTTAAAAGTGTTGGATGTAATGGTTGTGTTAATTAATGTTAATGGTAGTTATGTGTTGGTTGTTATATAAAAAAAAATTTTGGGCCCTTCGGGCCCTAACAAAGCAAGCATAAGTATTATACTGAAATGTTTATTTAAAACAACTTAGTTTATTCATTATTCATGTGACGTTCCACGTATTTATATGGTCTATGCCACGTATTTATACGGGACACGTACAAATACACGCACGTCACCCCCCCTAAAGGTACGCCAACATGGGGTACGTCCACTTAATGGTAACCTAGGGGGTTACTTTAAAGAGGATTAAATTAGCTATGCTAATTTAACCATCAAAGTTAATAACCTATAACTTAGGAAATTAAGGACTAAATAGGATTAGTTAGGCTAATTACTGTTTTGGGGAGGCGCCACCTGCCCCAATCGATTAGGGAGCATGGGGATTGCCAAATTAGGCTGTCAACCTGATCCCTATCCCTGTTTTGACTCCCTCAATTCGCCCAAAGAAGGAGCAGAGTGGCGCCATCATACCAAGCAGGCGCCACCATACCAAGTCAGACCCCTCAACCCTCAACTCTCGGGAGATGGAGCAGCCCCATGGTAACAGTCAGCCCGAACTCGGGTGGGTGGCTAGGATAGCGTCAATTCTAGATAACGCCCTATTGGGCCTTGGTTGTGTTCGTTTCTCTGTTCTCTTTGTGTTTCAATCATAGGAACTAACCCTTGGTTGTAAAAAGTAAGTCTCTTTATATTCGATTCTCGTTCTTGCTCAAAGGATGGATTGTTAATTCTTTGTCTAGTCCGACTACGGGGAAATGGGGGGATTACGGGGGTAGAGACCTCTCGAGCCATGTATTGTAGTATGCTCCTAGATAGCCACCGTCAGAGTCCCATTAATTGCGGCACATGTGCACAAGAGCCCACTTAGGGTCCTAGATGCTGTGGTGCGGCTTAGCACCGGACAAAGGAACAGGTGGTGAAGTGGGGGTGGGGTCTTGCGAACATACAAGGCTCCCGAGACTCCTCTGATGAGCTAGGCGATAGCTGGCCACGTTGAGGGCGAGGGTATGGGTCCGACACTCCTGGGTGTAGTGGTGTGACCCGTATGGGGCACCGTGCACTTTGAGTAGATTTAGGGTGAGTAAGCCCGTACGGATGCGGGGGGTCGCCGATGGTACGTATTCTCTAGCTCACCCATGGAACCACTGTGGATTACGGAAGGGGACGCCCAGGCACGCCTCATCGGACCAGGCGTCATGAACCTGGAGTAGGTTCAAAGGGTGATACCTTGAGCCTGCGTCTCCGGAAGGCTATAGCGAAGCCATAGCATGAATCGACCCATCTGCAAAGTGTGCACAGGAGGGGCGGATGGAGTGGACAACCCTAGCCGATGTTCTATGCCATAGCGCCATGCCAAGACTCCTGGTCTGCTGATCTCTTGAGGCCCGGTAGGGCCGGTCGATCCAATAATCGAGTCCGCTGGGGTAGAACTTGGGGTTTGGGCGTTTTCTTAGGTTTAGATGCATATTCTATGCCGATGGTATTTGGATGGATGCGCCACCCTTCGTGGTGGATGTTTATGTATATTTATGCTGTGTGCTAACCCTTGTATTCATGCTTCCGCGACGTAGGGGTCCCATTGAAGGCGTGGGCGAATGACCCTTTAGTGTCCTTCTTCGGGCATCATTTCATAGATGGCCGAAATAGGGAGGGGCCCCGCTCATGGTTGCCATGGGAGGAAAGTCCCGTGATTTATACGGTAGAGGGCGATATATATTCCGAGCGCCAGTGGTATCGAGCCGTGGATTTCGGTTGTTCGAAATCATAAGACCGGCCAAACACTAACTTCGTATACGGTGAATTAGGAGGAGGCTAAGTCAATGTGTTGTTAGTCCTCTTTGATGTTTGGCTCTGTGCTAGGTTAAATTAAGAAATTGTAGCTTTAAAGAGGATATGGCGACTCAAGACCCGTGGATTGGAAGCCTATCGGTGTCGATAGGTAGCTCCAATGACTAAGAGGGTGGTTCCATTGGATCTACGCGACTTTCGAATTACCCTAGAAGTAGACTCTAGGCGAAAAATGGTCAAGGGCGTGCCCAAAAAACCAACCCCGGTAGCTTGCCTTTTGTCGCTTTGTAGTCATGGTAGAAGAGCCGGGAAATGCCGTCTACGCCCGACCGGCCGGACTCGAAGTCAACGCAGACCCGCCAGTCAACTTCGGGCGCCATTTGCTTTTTCGACGACCCCCGAGGCGAAGAGGCGTATAATACGTACCGCCGGCCTTGCGGCCAGGTATGCCCTTAGCGTATTTCCTGCCATTATAATTATTTTTAATAATAAAATTTTAAAGTTAATAAGAAAATTTTTTGAAATTTTTAAAGTTAACCGGGCCGGATTTAACAAACCTTTTCTTGCCATTTGCTTTTGCCTTGCCTTCACCCGACCGCTCGGCCGCCCGTCGCCATCGCCACCGGACGACCTTGTTCTCCGCCCTTGTGCCTTGCAAACCCTAAGCGCCCCTTTGTCGTCTCCTTCGCGCCCGGCCGAAAGCTTCGACTTCGGGGATAGGTTCAATATCAGATAACGTTTTATACGCCAATACATTATTTTTCGTTTGATACGACACAAATTTGACGCTTAATACGTCAAAAATACCTACTAAAAAATTTCATTGCCAAAAACTTTCGCGTGTTTAAAACAACTATTTAAACACGCGAAGTCCGGTTGGCGTAAAGCGTAAATTATTTTACAAACTTTACGCGAACCAGAAATAGTTTCGCTCACAGAAGTTTAAATGAACCTTTACTTTACGCCAAAAACATCTTCGCCAGTAGTTTAAATAGCCTGCTCGCCACGAAATTTTTTTGGTTCGCTACAACCGGGAATATATATAGAAAACTTCGCTGAAGTTTCTAAAACTTCGGGCTTTTACGCGGAACCGGCCTTCGCTGTAGTTTAAACGCGCAAAGAATGCTTACGCTAACAAAAGCTGCCGTAGTTTAACCTTTATAATGGCTCACACGCCGAAAAAGTTTCGCTGCGAAGTTTAACATTAAGGCTTTCGGGCCACGTAAAGCCGGCGAGGGATTCTGCGAAGTTTAAAACTTAGACTTCGCTTACGCTGAAGAAAGTTCGCTGTAGTTTAAATAAGAAGGAGGAGCAAATGTAGAACTTAGGAGGAGGAAGTCCCCATGGATTTGATAAGGAAGTGGCTACATCCGAGACCCCGCGAAGGGAAGGTGCTGGGTAATCACCACCACCCGTTTTTTTTTGTCTTCCTTGAGCCACGGGCAAGTCCTTTTCATAGCCCGAGATCTAGGGCCGAGGTGAAGCTTCATGGTGGACCCTCCGTGCTCTCTACACCGCCGCCACCCAAGAAGCTTCCCTATCGACACGTTTACTTATGTACTTTCAAAGACGACGGGATCTCGCCACCGGCGGCTTTTGGGTGGGGATATTGCATTTGGATGAGCATGAAGCTCCTCACGGCAGCCCCATTGGCCGTTGCCTATCCACCGGAGGTTGCATCTGTTGCGGCTGCCACAGTAGACCCTGGGGTAACTCTGCTGCGACACCGACCGCCTCCACCACCCCCTAGGGCTACGGATGAAGAGGCAGGACCTAGCTCCTAGACTAATTGTGCTATGCAATTTTTTATATATATGCGGGTGATTATGAGATTTTGGATTGGCAAATGTTTTAGCTATATTGTAGTATGGTGTACCTTATTTACTTATTAAATACAATACTGTCTTGATAAGTATAAGTGAATTGTTTCTTTTTATGGCGTTCTCTTCAAAGCGTTAAAGTTTAGAATATAGTGGAATTACAAAATGTTCTCTATTCATTCCAACTATCTTGCAGAAGAGACCCTTTGGGAATATGAGGAGAGGATTACCGACATGGTTAGGAGGGATGATCCCGGACCCCCAGACCAGGACTATGGCCAGAGATATGGTGAATATCCAGAGTGGGATGAAGGCTATGAGATCGAACCACCGCCACCAGGAGAACCCTATGATCCTGACAAAGGGCTGGAGATAGTTAACATCCTTAGGGACAGAGCTTTCGAGGACCTGAAGATGACCCTGTGCCGTACCTGGGACTATTGGAATATGAGCAGGCACGAGGCCTTCGAGGACGCCAACGACCACCTTTGGCAACTCTTCTATGCTCTCCGAAGGCTTTTCAATCTTCTCATTGTCAGCCCAACATGGGAATAACCAACCAGTGATTGTCCAAGCCTGGGCACGTTATAAACTCGTTAGAGCTGTACGGGAGAGTACCCGCTACGCAATCCTATACCCCTTCGCGAACCCCTAGGCTTGGTCTCTTCAGTTATGTTTTCTTTGTTGCTGTTATGCTGTGTGCAAGTAAAACTTTAAGATCTCCACTGTATCATACCTACTTTTGTATCAAACCGTGTACCAATTAACTTGTTGTTGTACTCAACTTGAATGAAATAAAATATTAATTTCTGTTTGTATATTATCTTATCGCTATTAGCAAATGTTATCTTAAAGGAATTGTACATTACTGTAAATCTGCTTATACTTTCATAAATGCTCACTATAGACGGTGCACGTAACGCCGCTTGGCAAACACCCTCCAACGCCAGTAGGCTGACACCTGAACAGGAAGTGATTTTAATGAAAAGGCAACTCGGCGAATTACAGGCCTATGTATTGCATACCAATCCACCGCAACAAACCCAGGAGGACGGACCAGAATTACCTCCGCGACCAATGAGTCCACCTGCACAACAGCCATCTCCCCCTAGAGCTAGCCCTGTACCTGTACCAAGGAGGCCTCATGCTAAGCGTCACCGAAGTTCCTCTAAGGATAGCGCCACTTCCTCACACTCAACCACTTTTCGTGTCTTCGGGTCATTGCTATCGGTCGCTGACCATGCGGGCAATAAGGATAAGGAATACCAGTAAAACCGCTGATCTGACCATAACTAGTATATGGAAGAACGGAAGTTGGCTCAATTTGATGGGAAATCCGGAGGCTTAAAATGGAATCCCCGGTTGGACGAGATGAAGGAGTTTGGAAAATCCTATGGAATGGCGGAGAAGGATACAGGAAAGTTGCCACCACCAACCTTACCGGAGTCGCCCGTGATTTGGTGGAAGGGTTATGCGAGCTAAGCACCGGACGGGAGCAGTGCAAGTTCAAAAGTTCGCTAAGGCTTTTAAATGCATTCACGTGCCTCGCGGCGCACAAATGCCGCCAGATCCGGACCTTTTACAAGAAGGGCATGTCCGCTCGGCCTACAACTGATGAATTCATGCGATTGAGGTTGTATGTACCCTAATGAATGAAAAGAGGGCGAGAGGGCTACATTGAAGGGTTGACCCCATCCATTAAACGAATGGTCAAGGCCATAGACCCAAAATCAGAGCAGAAGCGGAAGGTAAGGCATTAAGCCTCGAGGAGGACACGCTAAGGAACCAAGATCCATGACCGCTCCTTACTGGAGAAGAACGGCCGCCCACACCTTACAAACCCCGTTCCCCGGTCAACCGGCCCTCTCAGCCGGAACTCTTACTACCGCCCGGAGAAGAAAGTCACCTTTAGCACACGGATAAGCAGAACAATGCGGTAAGGAAGTTCTGAGCCTCTTACGATCCATTCCTAAAGAGGCCGGAGAAATTTCACGAGATAAGGCATGCTACAGTGTATGATGAGGCCCGGACACTTCATGCAATTGTCCCTATGTTACCCGACGCCAAATGGGCCATGGCCGACCTCACTACAAGAGGATGAGGGTTTGGCGTCAGAAAAATCGTCAGATAAATTGAATGGTTATGTCCTGACGAATATCCTGACGATTATCATGACGATTAAATTCCTGACGATATATCGTCAGGTCAAAACGTCAGACAAATCGTCAGAAATTAAACGTCGTCGGTATCGTCGGAAGAATCGTCAAAAAATCGTCGAGAATCTTGCGCGGTGTAACGCCGGAATTTTCGTCGGAAAAAACGTCCGATGATGCGTCGGAAAAACGTCGAGGGAAAATGTCAAAAAAAAACGTCAGTTTTTTTTTTTTTTAATAATAAATCATAACAATTGATCCAAAAGCCCGTTTTGAATGAAATTTGTTGCATTGGAAAGCTCTCTTATAGATCTCTTCCATGGTGTATAATTGACTCAAGTTTGATTAAGTTATGTAGTTGAAAAACATAGCCTTTTGGCTAGCTTTAGTTATGGTTTGTTCGGTGTAACCTCCATTTGAAAACCTCTCTGCATTAGTTACTTGGTAATTAACCTTTTGGTTTTGTGAACCCTGTGGATAAATGTAGGTTCTATAAAAGGTAATAATTATGATGGTTGAATCAATAGAAGAGTTGACCACTAGCATTCTAAACCTTCCTCCCATTTAATTGCTTTGTAGAAGCTTTGTTTGGAAGTCACTATGTTGAAGTTTGGAAGACCCCTTGTCATGGTATCTCAATTTTAGCATCACTTTGCTCCTTTTATTTCCATTTCCTATTCATTCTTGAACTTGCCCCTACATGCCATAATCCCTAGCCATTATTTCCATCCCTACACCCATACCATACTTTTATCCCATGTTCACCATTTTGCCATGAATCCACTCCTTGAATACTTTTGCCAAACCATTTTCTTAATTTCCTATGCATAACCCTTAGAATTATTCCCCTTGCCATATTATTTTTTTATCTCCATGCTTTCATTACCATTTTATACCCTTGTGCCATGCCCCCTACTTTAAATATTTTTGCATGGTCGCACGTTGCATTTGTAGCTCAAGGGCTTCCCTAGAAAAATCTATAAGTTCATTTTTCGTGGTTAAAAACCTTGGGTAGGTGACTTCACTCGAATTTGCCTTGCACCAAATTGTTTCCCATGGTCGTATTGGGTTATTTTAACTCCTCCAGACCATGGTCGAAGACGTCTAAATACCTTAACAAGCGAATACGGCAAAAATACAAAGACAAATAGTCTTGAATACATGCCTTCAATAATAATTAACTTTTAATCCCTTTAACCACTGGGGGAAGGGGCGAGATTCGAAACCAAATTACCCCCTTCCTTTTCCCCGGTTGTTTGACTATGGCGCCAACGGAGATTTGTCTTTGAAGCTTTGGAGAATTCTGCAAACAAACGTGAAGTTGGAGAATTTCTTTGCGAACAAACGAGAATCTCACACTTTGGCATTTTTTTGCACTTGTTTGCTTTTAAATAGCAAAAGGTATCTAGGTCAATAAACTTGTTATTGCACAAGGTGGTCTCTATTGAGCTCTTAAATGCTGGCTCTTATATGTGCTCAATTGACTAAGGCATCTATGCAAAAGCAAGTAAAGAAAAAAAAATAAAAAATTAGATGTAAAAGCAATAAACACCTGGCTCTTATATGTGCTCAATTGACTAAGGCATCTATGCAAAAGCAAGTAAAGAAAAAAAAATAAAAAATTAGATGTAAAAGCAATAAGGTGTTTATGGCAAATACCTCGTTATTTGTACAAGTTGCAAGAGACATGAACTTGCCTAAAGTTCTTCTTTGGTGGTAAATTGTGGCATTAAAAAATATGATTGCTTGGGTCACTTGGGAAAATGATTCTTCAAAAATTTATTATAGTGGAATCGGTTGTAAACGAGCTCCTCCAAAAGTTATTTTAGTGGATATGCCTTGGTTTTGGATGTGCATTCATGGTTCGAATATTGCTTTGAAACCCTAATTCGTTTTTGCTTCTAGGGTTTTTGCGGAAGCACAGAAATAGAGCGTATGTTGCCGGATTAGGCATGGCCTAAGTAGCCGACCTGATTCATTTTCCGCTCTTATACTGGTTTGGCGGAGTCTGCTAACAGGTTTGGGCTCTGGCCGAAATGATGCTGCCGCCCAATGTATTGGATCACCCTGGTAACAAGCTAGGTTTAAGAAAAATGTTTTCTGTAAGCGACCTTGTTCTCTTAGCTTCTGTGCTTGTGCTCATTTAAATTTTCAGGGCATGATCTGATCTGCTTATAGGCAGGACAGAAGCATTCTGTATGAAGCAAAATTTATGTATTCTTAGCCACAAAAGGATCAACTCACCGGCGCAACTCACAGATGTGGAAGGAGCGTCCATAATCAGGTTCTTTATGGCGTTTCAAAATTCTCATTCAAAAGTTTATCACAATTATTTTTAAAATGTTACAAGATACGCGGATGCAACAGCAAATGGCAGGTAACTTGAGTTTGGCTAGAATTATTTCTCTGTTGCTATGTTCTATCCTGCTTTTAGGGCAAATGTGTTTTTGTGGGTCATTTGATACATAGTGCCATATATTCTGATTCCGAACTTTAGGAATATGGCCTCCTTATAGACACAATGACCCCCAAGAAACACTGACAGATTTTTTAATCCCATGGCAACTTTAACTTGCTGTTCCTGTAGCTTAGGCTGACCTTATAGCCTATGCTGGTACAACTAATTCGAGTTTATGACTTAAATTGTTTATGCATAAGGCCAAATATTTTTAAACTTTGTTTGCTGAAGCAGTATAAGGACTGTTAGCTGACCTTAAATTAAATTAAATTAAGCAATAACAAAATGGTATTAAAAGCCTTTAATAGCCTGTGCAGGCACCAATATCTGCTGCTGAAGCGTGATTTACAGTTTGATGTGTCAGCATTGATCTTCCAAATCTCCACTAATATCTGCATATGCTCTCCTGTTTAATGCTTATTAGGTTTATTTGAGATGGTGATTTGAGTGTTATAGATCTCAAGTATTTAGGCATAAATCACTTTTGTCCTGTCCTGCACTGCAGATCTGATGTACATATTTTTTCTTCATGGGTCTGCAAGATGTACATGTCTATATCAAAGTTTAAAAGGTAATGGATTGATTTTGTGTTATGGTTGTTTTTTGCTAGTACTGACTGCACTATAGATTCAGGCAAATTATAGGAGGTGTAAAGACAAGTTATTAGAGGAGGTGCAATTCAGAAAGTGAGTGAAGGCCAAAGATTGTAATGTTGGAAGCAGAGGAAGCGCATTGTTAGCATGGCATTGTAAAGATCGTTATTACATGTAACTGTAACTTGTGACTGGATTTAAATAAAGGAGTTTTTGTTTTACTTATGCCTTTATTTCTTTATAACTTGTAGCCTAAATTCATCTTAGACTTCATCAGCATTACAAGCTGTGTAATTGAAAATGCACGCATTGTGCATATCAATAAAAATTTCAATTTGCAAACAAAATGTAAATCCAAACAAAATGTAAATGGACGAAAACCTGACAAAACTGGCAAAAAAAATTTTGACGATTTTTTGACTATTTTTTTGACGATTTTTTTGACATTTTTTCTGACGATTTTTCTGACGATTTTTTTGACGTTTTTTCTGACGATTTTTTTGACGTTAATTGTGACGAACCTTGACGATTTTTCTGACGCTTAATCGTCAGAAAGCTGACGATTTTGTTGACGATTTTTCAGACGATTTTTCTGACGCTAAATCGTCAGTAAAATCGCCGATAAATCGTCCGCCCAATAGAGGGTCCGTGCAAATTTGTCTGTTTTGTGAAGACTATCTGACGATTTTTCTGACGCAGAACATGCATTCTCTTGTAGTGCCTTGATTGGGAAGAACTGGAGTCCAACCTCCCTGTTGAGGACGAGGCTCCCGAATACATTCACGGTGCGTCTCATATTCTTGCCACTATAGAAACGGCAAGAAACCGAAAGTCGACCTTCCATTATTTCTACAATAGGCCAAGTAGACAAGAAGCCTTTCATAATTTTGATGGATACGGTAGTACGCGCATAATTTTGCTTCCCTAGAATGGCCCTGTATTACAAACTTTGAAACATTGAGATCCCCACCTAAGTCATCCACGCTAGCCGCTGGTAAGATCGACACACTCACTCATGGCCGCGATTAACCTTAAAAATGCGGTTGCGGTGCACGGTTGCCTTGGGTGCAAGAGATAATGGACATTGGCAAATATGATCTTATTGTTGGTATGGAGTTTTGGCATCCTGCGAAGGCCAACATAGGCGAGAAACGAGAGGTTACCTTCAACGCCGCTAATGGAGCACGCGTAACAATAAAAGGTGATCCATTCCACTGCTATCTAGTCTATGTCAATCAAGCGGTTAGAAAAAGCTATCTGCCAGGAATGAACTCCTTTGCCTCATTACACTTGCCTCCATTGAGTCGACACTAAGCGTGACAAGTAATAGACACCTTGCCACAAGACATTGCCACCCTTCTTCGGAATTTAGCGATCTTTTTTCCGTGATGAGATCCGAAGCTTCCTCCCTTTCGGAGGGGTAGAATGTGAGATAGCTCTAGAACCGTGTACTAAGCCTACCAGCAAGGCCCCGCATGGTAATGAGTCCTCCGAGTTGGCGAGCTTAAGAAACAACTTCAAGAGTTACTAAACCTAGGTTTTATTCGGCCTAGTGCTTCACCATTTGGCTCCTATTCTTTTTGTCAAGAAGAAAGATGGCTCCTTAAGGATGTGTATTGATTATAGGCAACTCAATAAGCATACCATCAAGAATCGCTATGCTTTGCCTAGGCGAGATGACCTCATGGACCCGATTACAAGGAGCCAAATATTTTTCAAAGATTGATTTACGCTCGGGTACCATCAAATAAGGATAAAGGAGGAAGACATTCATAAGTCGCTTTGCACCAGATATGGGCATTATGAGTTCAAAGTCATGCCTTTTGGATTGACTAATGCCCCCAAGAACGTTCATGCGGTTGATGAATGACATCTTTCGCCAATACTTAGATGACTTTGTTGTTATTTTCTTTTTGTGACATTCTCATCTATAGTAAAACCTTACAAACAACATGAACAACATCTCCGATTGGCTTTGCGAAGCTAAGGCGTCATCGGCTCTTCGCCAGTTCTCTAAATGCAAGTTTGCCACTCCCAAGGGTTAATTATTTGGGACATATTATTTCAGCAGAGGGAATTGCTCTTGATCCGGCCAAGATAGAAGCAAATAAAGGATTGGCCCATTCACCTAATGTTTCGTGGTTCGGAGTTTCTTGGGACTCGCGGGGATATTATCGAAAATTTGTTAAGGATTTTGCAACAATTGCCGCACCTCTTACTAATCTCACAAAGCATGAGAAAGTGAAGGATTGGATGGAACATTGGAAAGCAAAAGTCCAAGTCGGCTTTCAGAAACTAAAGGATGCTTTAACATCCGCACACGGTCCCTCACTTTGCCCGATCCGAAAAAGGATAAATCGGTGGCCACCGATGCTAGTAAGATAGCTACGGTGGAGTGTTAATCACGAGGAGGGAGAGTTGTTGCCTACGATTCAAAAGAAGATGAATGACCAGAGGCGATACCCTACCCATGATCGGGGAGTTCTTTGGCGGTTGTCCGCTCTCCCGTGATTTGGAGACACTACCTTCTCGGTAGAAGATTTCAGCTAGATACGGATCATCAGAGTCTCCGCTATCTATCCACCCAGCCAAATCTCAATCTCCGTCAGAGAAGATGGATGGAATTCCTCGAGGAATACGACTTCGAGATTGTATACAAGCGGGGAAGCACAATGTGGTTGCGGATGCTTTATCACGTCATCCTTTGATAACCCGAACCCATTGTAACGCCATTTCCACACTCACTAGCTTAATTTGGGAAACAGATAGAAACGGACCTTGACCACGAGATCCGATTTTTTGTGATGTTTGGGGAGTCCGGTAAGGAAGCCGTCTGAGGATAAAGAGCGTGAAGCTTCCGTTCATATAAGAAAGAGGGCAACTTATTATATATCACAAGGATAAGTTGTGTGTTCAGGAGACTTGTGGGTGTGCTTAAGCTAATTCTCCATGACACACACAACACCCTATAGCGGGACATGCGGGTTTTATGAAAACTTACTTTAAGATCCGCTCCGGCTATTTTTGGCCTTCGATGAAGAAGGACATTGCGGATACATTAAGCGATTAACAAAGGGTGTGTCAACAAACTAAAATTTGAACAATTAAGAGTTCCGGAGAGTTGCAACCCTTGGATGTCCCCAGCGCCAAGTGGGAAGTAATAACCATGGACTTCATTGTGGGCCTCCATTACTCTCGTGGATAGGATGCATTAATGGTAGTGGTCGACAAATTGTCAAAGATGGCTCATTTCCTGCCATGTCGAACCACGGACACCGCCTTCCGACACCGCCTTGCTTTTGCAAAAAAGAAATTTTCAGGTTGCGGGATGCCGAGTAATTGTATCGCACGAGGGGATCCTAAGTTTGTAAGTGCATTACGGAAGGACTTCTTCGCCACTATCCGACCAAGCTTGCTATGAGTACGACTTACCATCCTCCATGATCGGATGGTCATTAAGGCGTGTCAATGTATTATCGAAGATATGCTACGAAGCTATGTATGGAGTACTTGATCACAATGGGCGGATTATATTTATCGGTAGAATTAGCCTATAGCGATTTCAAAGGGAGTCTTCAAGATGTCTCCCTTCATGATAAATTATGGCTATCAATGTCTTACTCGGACACATGGCATAACCCTGTTTCTAAAGTGGAGGTCTCTCAACAACTCCTTTTTAGAAATGCGGGGCCTTGGTGGAGGAGGTTCGTGGTTACTTATTGGCCACGCGATGTCCGCCGAAGAGTCTAGCGGATAAACACTTAGAACCCCACGGAGTCTTCAGTGGGCGAATCGGTTTAGCTTAAGATCAAAGTAAAACAAGCCAAGCTTAAAATTGGTAATCAGAAGAAGTTGGCACCGGATATGGCTGGGCCGTTCAAGATTCTTGAACGCGTGGGAGAGAGAGGGCATATCGCTTAGACTTGCCGCCCGCTTGAAGATCCACAAGGTCTTTCACGTGAGTCTTGGAAACAACACACCCCTGATCCGGAGGAGGTTTTGGATACCCCAACCCTCCTAGAAATGACTGAAGAGCAGCTCGAAATAGTCCTGAAGCTCTTCTTGATCGAGCGCCAAAGCGGACCGGAAGGACTCAAATGTTGCAATACTTGGTCAAGTGGGAAGCACTTACCGGTTGAGGATGCTACTCGGGTGATGAAAATAGACCTTGAGAAGCACTACCGGACTTCATGCGGGAATCTCGGGGCCGCACCATCAGCGATGCTATCAACCCCGCTCCGTGGTAAGCTTGAAGGCTTGAATTGCGAGAATCATGTTGTAGAGGGGTAGATGCATGATATCTTATCATAATAAGCAGATGATGAGATCACCTTGGTGTTCTCTGGGGACGTGGTCCCTTCTAGATAGATTTTCTTTTATTTATAGGGGTGGTCCCTTCAACCACAATCTAATTATATATTATTGATATACGGGTATATTGACATATGCGAGCCCGGTGGAGCGGTCGTCACCGCCATGTATAGAGGGTTCTTGATAACCCAATCTTTTCGTATTGGCTTTTCTCTACATATGTGACTTTTGTCGTCCATAATGTTTTAAATCGGACTTTGGTCCTAAACTTTCTTTGATGATAACTTTGTATAAGGCACTTTG
The DNA here is from genome assembly GCA_021234155.1 of Isoetes taiwanensis. Classification (NCBI taxonomy): domain Eukaryota; kingdom Viridiplantae; phylum Streptophyta; class Lycopodiopsida; order Isoetales; family Isoetaceae; genus Isoetes; species Isoetes taiwanensis. The sequence continues at coordinate 134,281 of JAJEKV010000489.1, forward strand.
GTGCTTGAACCTTGATATTTTCAACTTCAATTATTACTGTCCGAAATGCTATAATTCCAACGTATTAATGTTATATTCTTAATTTTATTTTCTAATTGAATTCTTTAAATATATGTATCCAGACTAACTAACCCCAATGAGAATGCATTATTTTTAAGGAGGGAGAATGTGACGTTCACGTATTTATACTCTGGGTCACGCCCGCGTATTTATACGGGACCGACACAAATACACATACGTCAACCCCTAAAGGATGCGCCAACATGGGGTGCGTCCACTTAATGGTAACCTAGGGGGTTACTTTAAAGAGGATTAAATTAGCTATGCTAATTTAACCATCAAAGTTAATAACCTATAACTTAGGAAATTAAGGACTAAATAGGATTAGTTAGGCTAATTCTTTTGTTTTGGGGAGGCCACCTGCCCTTGTCGATTAGGGAGCATGGGGATTGCCAAATTAGGGCATCATCAACTTTGATCCCTATCCCTGTTTTGACTCCCTCAACCGCCCAAAGAAGGAGCAGGGCCGGCGCCATCATACCAAGCGAGGCGCCACCATACCAAGTCGAACCACAGAACCCTCAACTCTCGAGGAGATGGAGCCGCCCCATGGTAACGAGTCCAGCCAGAACTCAGGTGGGTGGCTAGGATAGCCGTCAATTCTAGATAACGCCCCTATTGGGCCTTGGTTGTGTTCGTTTCTCTGTTCTCTTTGTGTTTCAATCATAGGAACTAACCCTTGGTTGTAAAAGTAAGTCTCTTTATATTGATTCTCGTTCTTGCTCACGGAAAGGATGGATTGTTAATTCTTTGTCTAGTCGACTCTGAAATGTGGGGGGATGCGGGGGGTAGAGACCTCTCGAGCCATGTATTGTAGTATGCTCCTAGATGGCGCCTGTAGAGTCCCATTAATTGCGACTCTGTGCACAAGAACCCACAGGGTCCTAGATGCTATGGTGCGGCTTAGCACCGGACAAAGGAACACAGTGGTGAAGTGGGGGTGGGGTCTTGCCACGAACATACAAGGCTCTGAGACTCCTGATGAGCTAGGCGATAGCCGGTCACGTTGAGGCGGGTATGGGTGCGACACTCCACAGGTGTAGTGGTGTGACCCGTATGGGGCACCGTGCACTTTGAGTAGATTTAGGGTGAGTAAGTCGGGTGCGGATGCGGGGTCGCTGATGCGGCCGCGTATTCTCTAGCTCACCCATGGAACCCTTGTGATTACGGAAGGGGCGCTTCCCCAGACCACGCCTCATCGGACCAGGCGTCATGAACACGGAGTAGGTTCAAGGGTGATACCTTGAGCTGCGTCTCAGGGAAGGCTATAAGCGAAGCCATAGCATGAATCGACCCATCGCAAAGTGTGCACGGGGGGGGCGGATGGAGTGGACAACCCTAGCCGATGTTCTATGCCGATAGCGTCATGCCAAGACTCGGTCTGGCGATCTCTTGAGGCCCGGTAGTCGGTCGATCCCTGCGAGTCCGGGAGGGGGTAGAACTTGGGGTTTGGGCGTTTTCTTAGGTTTAGATGCATATTCTATGCCGATGGTATTTGGATGGATGCGCCACCCTTCGTGGTGGATGTTTATGTATATTTATGCTGTGTGCTAACCCTTGTATTCATGCTTCCGCGACGTAGGGGTCCCATTGAAGGCGTGGGCCGAATGACCCCTTCGTATCCTTCTTTGGGGCATCATTTCATAGATGGCCCGAAATAGACGGAGGGCCCTGCTCATGGTTGCCATGGGAGGGGAAAGTCCCCGTATGTATACGGCCGAGGGACGTATATATTCTGGGAGCGTCACAATTCATTCATCTATCTATCTATCTATCTATCTATCTATCTATCTATCTATCATTCATTCATTATAAGTAATTTGAATATTGCAATACAAGAATCAAGTTCATGAAGGATCAAAATGCAACACACCATTTATTTCACTCTAAACAATGCACAACTATTCTAGAAATACAATGCACAACTGAGCATTGTCACTTTCATTTATAGAATGTGGACAAATTGAATTGGAAATATAATCCCTAGAAACACATTTCATTGTAATCTCAATTCCCTGCATTGCATACCAAGGCTACGCCTAAATATACACAAATACCTTTGTTATAAGATGGGCAAAACAACAATAACATCAACAATAACATGCAAAGAGGATTGGATTTGCACCAAGTGCTATCGTCAAGAAGGCTACATCTATTGAAAACCTTGCAATAAATAAATGAGCCAAATCTAAAGTCCATATACTACAAAAATCTGAGATAAAGAGAATGGATCAACACAAATAACATCAAAGATTTTCTAGATCATACAACTTGCCCCCATGCAGAAAAAACACAGGCTGTTCTATTATAGAAATGCGGTATAAATAATCTCTTCGATAATAAAGACTTGGAAGTAATAAATTGACTCGCTAATACTTAACTAGAACCATAAGAATTGGCACATGGAAAGGTTGTTAATGTTGCGGAATGTGTGTCTTATTCCAACAAAAATTTGCATGGGATCTTATGCCTCCCATCATGTCTACTATTCCATCTACAATATCCAAAACTGATACCAACAAATTCTTTATTTACTTTTCTACCTTGTTTACAGGTTTCAAATCCACTCCTTTTTCAAGTATGTTTGTCAGATGATATGTTCTCCACTAACTTAATCTACATTTTACTTTCCATATCCTCTTCAATTTGTTCATAATCCAATTATAGCAGACTCCACCTTCTAACATGGCACCGAATCTTGATATCTTGTATTATCAAGGAATTTGTTGTATCATCTGTTTTGCTGAGTGGTTTAAAAGTTGTACTTGGGTCTCAATCACGCAATCTGCAAAGATCAATGGCTGCGCACATGGCTTTATCATGGATAGAAGCAGATACGTTCAAAATTCCAACCACTCATGCAACTCTCCTTTGAGCACTCAAATACGTCCAGAGATGAAACAACAAAGCCCATAGACAAGATACATCTTAAAAAACAAATTGTAGCAACAAAAGTAGACGCTTTTGTTATGATCCTACCAGTCCTCAATGAAGACTGATCAGATTTTCTTTAAGGCTAACTATAAGCCGCATATGTTTGCATGGAAGGCTTTTTACATTGCCAGCTAGACAACCAGACCAGACCTAAAGTGCACTTGCCACTTCCAACAAAAGCACTTAGACCAGTAAGTGCAGACCAATAAGTGTAGAAGATAATCCCCACAACCTAGCCTATTTAACTATTGATGAATCGTACCTTGTGGTTCCGCAAAGGTCACCTAAGTATCTTAAATCACAGTCTTGTACACCAATTGCCTTCAGAACCATAGAGACACAAGCTAAGCCACAATCCCAACTCCACAATTGTCGAACGTGTGGAACCTGAGTAATTAAGACAGAATAAGAAAGAGATTCAGACCTCTTTAAATCTAACAAAAGGACTAGTAGTTTCACTTGAGAATGAAAATATGCTTGCAAAGGCTTGTAATGCCTGTATAAGGGAGGGCAGGTGCCGACTAATGAAAATTGCACGAAATAATGCACGGGATAAATATACGGAAGAAAAAAAGAGTTTTATCCTAATTCATGGGAACCAAACAACAAAGCAGCTTGGACGCTTCTGCCATACATGACACTGTTGCCTTGAAACCCACCAGACCTGTGGCTTTTGATAAAAATACTTCAAATATATGAGCAACTCTCTATATACGATTCCATTAGTCAATAAGATGCATAGAATGATGCTTTTAAATGTCAAAGGAAATAGACATCATATATAGAAGTGCATTCATTTGCTCAATATCTAGCAATTGTAGCATCAGAAAATGATAAACATATTGCTTCAAATCACACTAGATCATGTAAAACCTACCCGACAGCTCAAACCCTAATCAACACGATTAGGCTATGGAAACCTCCCGATTAGACTCCCTGCACATCTATCTACTCCATCTGATTACTCCTTAATTTATTTCTGTGAGTTCCGATCAGTATGGAGTCGGTTCTCGGTGGACACAATCGTGTCACATTCAAATAGGTTTTGCCTCCAAGTTTGGGGCCTTAACCGTCTCGGGATAAATGGAAAGTCTTAACCATATAAACACCATACCATGGTTTTTCGCTTTATACTTCAACTTCATATAACCATTATAATATGATCAACTAGTGCCCATATTATCACTTCTGTGCAACTTTGATCTTTCAGATATAACCTGTAGCAGTGCAACCATCTGCTGTGCATAACCCCTAAGGAAATGTGATGATTGTAACTCAAATTTCCCAACATTCCTCCTTCAGCACATTTCCCTGAAACACTGCAACATTAGATCATTTCTGGATTTCTGTCAGTGCTTTTCCTCCTTCAGCTCATTTCCCTGTAACATTTAGTTCATCTCTAAATTTCTCAAACTTGCTTGCTGTCAGGGCTTTTGTGAATATGTCTGAGATTTGTTGGCGGTGTTTACATTATTCCATTTGGATGTATCCTTTCTCCGCTAGATCCACGATAAAGTGAATATTTAGTTCAATGTGCTTAGTTCTCTCGTGATCAGCGGGATTTTTGACAATGGCAATCTTTGCTTTGACTATCTGTTAAGATTCTTGTTGGCTGAATTTGCACACATCTCAATTCTTACGCAAGTCTTCGTAACCATGTTATCTCTTTGGCCACAAGAGGGAGGCAGACATACTCGCCTCTGCTTTGTTGACATAGCAATTGCCTTTTTGCTTTTGACTCCTCAAGCTATTGGACCTCCTCCTAAGAATATCACATATCGATGTGGATTTTCGAGAGCTTAAGTCCCCTTGATCGGCATCGAGATGAATGCAAGCAATTCGAGATTTTCATTGTTGTAAGTTATTCCATGTTCTGCTGTTCCCTTTAAATATTTCAGTACCCTCTTACCTGCATGCCAATGCTCTTTGCTAGGATTGTGGCATCTTCGGCTTAATATATTTACTATGTAGGCAATGTCTGGTCGTGTGTTGTTAGCCAAATATAGCAGACAACCAACTAATGCCCTGTATGGAGTGTTCTTCATTTCTGCCACTTCATTTTCTGTCAGAGATATTTCTGCAGTAAGTCTATGACCTGGTACCACTGGGGTTTTGATTTGGGTTTGCTTCTTCAGTTTGAATCTCTTGAGCATGTTGTTTATATGTGCGGTTTGTTTGAGCTTGAGCATTTTGTTTTATGCATCTCATTACAACCTCGATACCCAAAATTGTTTTAACTCTCCCATATCGGACATTTGGAATCTAGACATAAGAATGTCTTTGCAATGATTCATGCAACTCGGATTACTTCTTTGCCATGATACAATCATCGGCGTAAAGAGCAATTATACAGAATTCATCCCCTACTTGGAACCTGTACAAGTTTCCATCATTCTTAAATTTTTGAAAGCCTTGTTCTTTAAATAACCGGTCCATGCACATGTACCATTCTCTAGGAGATTGCTTCAATCCATATCCATACTGTTTAATCTCCATACTTTGCTTTTTTCAACTTCAATTCGGTGGTGGTCTCATAAAGAGTTTTGCATTTAGAAATCACGGTTTTCCGTCCATGTGGTGCAATTCAGATTTCTTGCATTTGCTAAAATTTGAGTAATAATCTCGGACTTGTTAATTTTACAATAGGGAGAAGGTTTCACCATAATCCTTACCCTTTTTCCTGTGTATAACCTTGCGCTACCGGCTGGCCTTGTATCTCTTAGTTCCATCGCATTTAGCTTAATTTTTGAACGACCATTTGCTACCAACAATATTTTGGTTTTCGGGGACAGTCTACAACTTCATAAGTTTGCGTGTTTTTGAAAGAGTTTAACTCATCCTTCATGGCGGCAATCCATTTAGCACTATCTTCACGGTCTAAGGCTTCATCACAACCACAGGCGAGAACTAGATCATCCATGATGGCCAAAATTTGCTCATGTGTATGCTCGAGATGTTCAACTCTTCTACTTTTGCCACTTTCATCCCTGCCATAGTCATTCACATTTATTTTTAAATCTTCAAGCAATTTTTCAGTCTGAGTTTTTCTCCTCTTAGTTTCTTCCACTTTGTCCAATTCAGTCTCAGGCTCACTGATTTTTGGACTGTCATCTGTACTTTCTTCATCGTTTATGTTGCTGGTAGGCATATATGCTGAGTCAAGAGTGTCTTCTTCTAGATCAGGGTCAAAATTAAACTGGACTTGCTTTTCTAGCTTAGGCTTTGTAACTTCCACAACTTCTTTTGAATATCTATCCTTGTACAATACATTTTCATTAAATACTACATCTCGGCTGACCACTATCTCCTTGGTCTCAGGTATGTATATTCTGTATCCTTTGGATTCTTGATCATAACCTATTAGAAAACCAACTTTATCTTTGCTGTCCAACTTCTTTCTGAGCTCAGATGGCATGTGAGTATAAGCTAAACATCCATATGTTTTAAACATATCAAAATTGACATTTTCTTTTGAGTTTGCCCATAGTTTATCTAGAACATTACCTTGTAGTATGGCCGATGGCAGCTTGTTTTGAACGAGAATTGCTGTCTTCAAAGCTTCCTCCCAAAGGTAATTTGGAAAACCACTGAATTTAATCATTGTTCTTACAGCATCCATGATCGTCCTGTTCTTCCGTTCTGCAACACCATTCTGCTGAGGACTGTACCTGCACGTTAGTTGCCTTCTAATCCCATTAGAGATGCAAAAAAGCTTAAACTTGTTCGACAAATATTCTCCTCCACGATCTGACCTAATGCATTTAATTTTTTTTTTCCTATTTCTCGTTCCACTTCTGCCACAAATTGTTTCAAAGCAGCTAAGGCTTGTGATTTTCGAGAGAGACAGTAGCAATAGCATTTCCTACTGTAATCATCTATAAAAGAGATGAAATATCTCTTGTTAGATCTGCTTCTCACATTCAATGGCCCACATAAATCAGTGTGAATTAGCTCTAGAGGTTCTTTTGCCCTGTATTTTGATTTTGTAAATGGTAGCCTGTTTAGCTTTCCCAGCATGCATGATTCACACAAAAACTTTTCATCTTTCAGATTATTGCATTTAATCCAACCCCTTTTTGCTAAGAATCTGATATTGTTTGGATTGGTATGCGCAAGCCTGTTATGCCATAACTCAACATCATGTGCATTTACTGAATTCACACTTATAGACGAATTGTTTTTCATTGAAAACAGATTTCCACATCTCTGAGCCAAAAACTTTAATTCATTTCCAAGAAAGATTTTACAAGCTTGTGAGTCAAAGTTGACTCTGTAACCCAAGTCTACTAATTGGCTAACTGAAATCAGATTTTTTATGATGCCTGGAACACATAGAACATTTTGAATATCCACTATGTTCCCCACCAAGTCGATTGGTATGTGAGTCCACTACCTTCAATTGCTTGTAGCTCCCCGTTTCCCACTTGGATATTTCTGGAATTTGCTTGTTTAATGTCCTTGAGTAGATCAGTAGATTGCACTAACGATCTCTCAGCTCCACTATCAACTACAAGATCGTCAGACATGGTATTAGCTTTACACTTTTTGGTATCAACAACAAAAGCATTGATTACCTCATCCTCATCTTGGTTTTCTTTTTTCCTCGTGTTCTTTTTCTTGTGCAATGTGTATTCGGTTTGATGTCTTCCTCCTCGACCTCTGCTTGCATAGCTTTTCTTCCCTTTAGTTTCTTTGCCTCTTCCTCTTCCTCATTTTGTAGTCTTTTGGAGAAGAGCATTTTACTGCCATATGCCCTTTACCTCCACAGTTAAAACAACCGATCTCATTATTATTAAGCTTAGGGCACTCGTTTTTGTAGTGTCCTGCCTCATGACAGTAGAAACAATTACCTTTTCCCTTTTTTTCCAGCAAATAGAACCTCAGTGGTTTCATCACTTCCTTAGCTTTCTTTGTTCATATTCGGTTCTAAGGATGTTTTACGCTTCTTCTCTTGATTTACTCATGTTTCTAATAAAGCAGAGGCCCTAACTGATCATTCTCAACTATAGCCCTTGAGATCTGCAGAACTTGACTTCTTTCGGACACATGTACTCCAGCTCCAGATAGGTCTGCTATAATATTATCGAACTTATTGAAAAATTCTGAAACATCCCCATCGTCTTGGAGTTTCAATCCTCTTAGTTCATTTTCTAATAGATCAATCTGCGAGCTTGTTTTCTCCTCATAGTGCTTTAACAGAAATGACCACATTTCTCTAGGTGACTTATTTCTGAGCTTAAGTCTAATGGTAGCACTAACCTTACATGAGATGATCCCTTGGGCTTCTTTTATCTTTGCATAGGTTGTCTTTCTTTGCTCGGCACTATCGGGAGGCTCTCCCTGCACTTGCTTCACCAGCATTAGCTTTTCCTGTCTTTTCTGCCACATTAACAGAACTTTCAGACTGTGACACAACATCCAACACAACACTATCAATCTCTGGATCTACCAGATTCCACAACTCCTCTACTTCCAAGATATGTCTGATAGAATCCTTCCAGATTTGGAAGCCTGCCCCACCATTAAATACTTCAATGGTGCTCAACAAACTAGCCCCAAAGCGGCTTGACATCTTTAGTGAATTGTTTTGATAGAATCTGCTCTGATACCAATGATAAAAAATACTTCAAATATATGAGCAACTCTCTATATACGATTCCATTAGTCAATAAGATGCATAGAATGATGCTTTTAAATGTCAAAGGAAATAGACATCATATATAGAAGTGCATTCATTTTGCTCAATATCTAGCAATTGTAGCATCAGAAAATGATAAACATATTGCTTCAAATCACACTAGATCATGTAAAACCTACCCGACAGCTCAAGCCCTAATCAACACGATTAGGCTATGGAAACCTCCCGATTAGACTCCCTGCACATCTATCTACTCCATCTGATTACTCCTTAATTTATTTCTGTGAGTTTCGATCAGTATGGAGTCGGTTCTCGGTGGACACAATGGTGTCACATTCAAATAGGTTTTGCCTCCCGTTTGGGGTTAGTCTCGGGATAAATGGAAAGTCTTAACCATATAAGTGCGATTTATACGCGTTTTGAGATTAGCGGATAAATCCGCTTCTTGAACTAGTTGAGAGAGTCCCCTCACGGGTATTTATAGCCTTGTTGCGGTTCTCTCATTTTCATCAGCCGTCTTTGAGTCTTCCCCTTTGTGGTCGCATGCCCCCACCCTCCCCCGCCCTTTGGTTTTAGCCACGTGTTGTTGTAACCTTGCGTTATTGAAGTTTTCTTGTAGTCAATGTCTTAGTTTTTCATCTTGATTAGCTCGTTGTTGACTTCTTGATCTTGTGAGGGTATCCTTACAATGGGCTGGAGGCTCTCACGCCAAGCATTGTTGTTGGGGTAAATCTTTTGTCTTGAATGTTGGGATTTAAGTGGGGACGATGTTGAGGGCCCTTGCGCCATGGTGGTGGGCTCTCGTATGCCAAAGATGTGGCGGCCTTTGTGCCAAGATTGGGGTCCTCATACCAGGGGTTTCGTTGTTCTTTTTGCAGGGGTTTCTTTGTTCCTTTTGCAGATTTGCTCAAAGATGGATGTCCTTTGCATGTTTTGCGAGTATCTTGGCATGTTGGGGTCGTGGCGGACATTAGCAACAAAGGCCTTTAAATCTTTATGTACTTATTTTGAGTTTTGGATCCTTTGTGGTCCTTTGATGTCTTTTGTATGCCCAAAAAGGCCGGTGTGCATGAGGGATTATTAGTAGTGGTAAATTATTGTACTGCAATTTTGGAAATAAAGGGGAGGGCCACATGGCTCATTCATTTAGACGTTTTGGGATGGTAATGAGTTCATATTGTAAATCTGGTTCTTTCCAGGACTATAACAATAGAGTTGACTACATTTGACATGACATTTTCAAGGCTTTATTTAGCTGGTTTGTCACACGTGCCTAGAGTTGTTTATTACACTTTGCTTTCATATTGTTAGTTGGTTCATGGTTTAGTATTGCCATTAGCATCCTTATTGTTTTCTAGTTGTCCTTCCCTAGTTTGGGCCCTCTCAATTTTGCATTTAGTTGGAGTGTTATCCTAATTTTAATTTACTATCCATCTCACATTGAGTTGAGGTGTTTGAGGGCAAGCATTTGGCTTCTGGCGAGCTTGGAGATAGACCCATTTATGGAGAACCGGATCACAGCGTGAGGAGCATTCTTTCTAGCTATTAGCATGTGCTATAGCCGCCAAACTCCATTCCACCTCAAGATTCATCCCGGTTGTACATTTCTTTAGATGCTTGAAGGTTGTGCTTAAGAGTCATTGGGTAGAGCTATTTCATTACATTGCCTTGAACTAGGGTTATTTTATCGGTGAGCATCTTCTTTTCTTTGACTACGAGCTTTAATTCTGGTTGCTCTTCAAGTTTTACTTTGCTTTGCTCTATTGTTCAATTTGTTTCTTCATTAGTGATCCTTATTACAACAACGGGACACAGCAATAGGACCTCGAAGCATGCCCAACAATCTTTGAACTGATCCGGCAAAAACACAAAGATACTCTCTTGAACATCGTTGCACGAAATCGTGCTCAAATGCTCACCTTTGGTCTAGGTGAAATCTTGCATGTTACCTTTGGAAAAATGAGAGAGGAAAAGGCTGGGGAGATTGGACTATGATTAGAAACACAAGGATCTTGCACGAGAATGCAAAAATTGCTCCATGCAAAATGAATTGAAGGCAATGCCTGAGGAGCGAAACACGACACTATTCTACTTCCGCCCGAATCTAGATTAAAAAGCAATGGGCAAGCGGACTAGAACAAGTAATGTTAAAGGTGTGTGAGACCAGCAAGACCACAAAAAGGAATGGCCTATTTGTTTGCGGAAAGAGTAGAGTTTAGTGTGTAATCCATATAGTTCATGTTTATATGTGCTAACAACTTGTTTTGGTGCTTAGGTAGATTATGCATGCGAGACAAACTAATGTATTGGTTACATTTTCTCGAGTTAAAAGTACATTACGTATTGTTCTAAATAACTCCGATTGTGGTTTGCATACCCGGCTGAGTTTTTTGTGGTTACGTACATTGGATATAGGGTTCAACTTCACATGTTTGTATACATAGTTCTAGCTCTCCGGATATTTGGGGATTTTTCATGTTTTGAATGTTCATCTTTGTTGGTTGAGGAAATGATTTGCGGTTCAGCCCATTTGAACTTAGTTGGTGCCACATAAGAGCAATGATGGCGATTGATTCTACTTAATCAAGTTTATCTGTTTGTTTTGAATCCGATTCAAGCTGATGTGATGTGGTGGTTGCGAATGCTTGCTAGTCTAACCTTGCTGCTGTTTAGAATCAACACTCACTATGGAGGCAAGATATACATAGTATCCCAACCATAAGAGTCTGAAGTCATGAATATCGGAGATTTAGGGCCGGTTATTTGAGGAAGGCAGTTTTTCTTTTAAAGTTTTGTGTTATTCTTATTTTGTTGGTACAAAAATTTAGGAATCAAACTATGCAAGAATGAAAGAAAAACACCTTTCGACCTCAAGAGGGCATATCCATAAGCATAAGAGACCAAAACAAACACCCACCCTAAATTCCGAAGAGAAAGGAACCTGCTCAACCTCCCAGAGGGTATACCCATAAGTGTAGGAGACAAATAAAACACCCACTTGAAAAAACACCCACCACAAATGCCATTTAATGACCATCTCAAGATTGATATTAACCAAATGGCCAAGACGCAAAATTTTAAAAAATTAGAGTCTAGAAGGTCTAGATAGATTAAAAGGTATCCCTATAAGAATACGAAACTCAAGATATGGGTGACTTAGAATAGAAAAATGTGTCCATATAAGAACATAAAACTCAATATGTGAGTGATTAAAAAACCAATGAGACCCCGGCTATACTATGGATGCATATGAACACTCAAGGTTCGATTCACCATCTTGATGAATTGGACTGTACCCCACCCAAATCTGGCAACAAAGCTCCGAACTTTGCAGGTCCTAAGACAAACAACGAGAACAACATAGCACCAAAGTAGAAACTAGTTCAGTGTAACTCAAAAGCATACTCAAAACATCAAGCGGATCAAAATCTACGTTGGAACTATCGACCACGAGGAGGAAGTTTGAGAAGGCAAACCAAAACAAAATGCTGAAAATCGAAAGCTTAAACAAGCACACTTGCTAAAACACCCCTCACTTTATGCACAATCTAAAGCCCCATCAACTTATACACAATCTAAAGCACACAACAATTTGGTAAAATAAAGGGAGAATAAGCTCCAACAAACCCACTCCTACGAAGGTCCTTCAATGCAAGCTTAATAACATTGAATCTAAAGGCCTTTGAAGGATGAACCGCTTGCTACTAAGTGTGCCATAAAATGAAAGGTGAAAGGTTTCATTGGAAAAAGCGACTCAATCGAATAAGCACCTCACTAAGCCATATAGAAACTGGAAATCACTACAAGTCATATAGATGGGAGCAAATTGACACCTTTAGACTAAGCGAATGGTTAGCCACAAACCTTAATCTAAGGGGAAGCAACAAAGAGGCAAAGTTCCATGTTTGGCAAGAATCATAAAATTCTAAAATCTTGTCCAACATCAACAATACCATCTAGACAAGAAATTCCCTCAAGGTTAACCAGTTGTGGAACTTGCGTGCCGCAAAACACAACATTATTATGTAATCACAAGGGAATTCCTAAGACTAAATTAACTATTAGGCACAAGGCTTATGATTGAGATTCTATAAGTGCCATTAGATAATGAAAAGCGTCAATGCAACAATGCAAAAGCTTACGTTAAATTAAACTACATCTCAACCAACACACATTCCCCAAAAAAAATAGCATCTAAGCATAAGTCCACGCAATCAAACCTAAAACTACCGCAAAAGGATTTAAGCGGTGGAGTGATATATGCTAGAATTATATTGGCAAGGACAAGTCAACAAAGTTGCAAGTAAAACATGATCTAAAGCTCCAACACTAGATAGGCAAATCAAGTAGGTTACACAAAAGCAAAAAGTTAGAATGATCTAAAGACTAACATTATCAATATTAATTAAAACAAGATCAAAGGTCTAGGACGATTTCTCAATATGAAGAGAGTATATGGGTAAAAAGCCTACGTGAAGCTTGATGGTGCATATAAAAGATGCGATGTGATTTAATGAGCGAAAAGAAAAAAGATCGCGAAGTTACATAACTCTAATGAACAAGAATAGTTCAAGACACTAGGATTGCTAGCAATATGTAAGGGCAAAAAATAAGTTCCCCAGCTCATAAAAAAGTATCAAGGATTCAATCCGATAAGCCTCAAGAGAACTTATAAAGTAAAAATACCTCGAAGCCAAGAGGCCTCAAATTTGTAAAAGTCACCAATCCAACTAAAAAGTAGAAATACTTCGAATCAAGAAGCTTCTCCTCCAACGAATGTAACAGGACACCTCTGCACGCCTTGGTTCGAGTTCCAAAATGAAGTGCCAAATGATTGTTGGCGCCTACAAAACCTGCCTTTATAGAACCTTCATTGAATAGATAGTTGAACCACCATCATTGCCACAATAACTAAATCATAATACCAAAAAGGAGTTTGAATATCTAGAGCATGACGAATAGCTTATGCGAAAATTTGGTGAGTAGGGACTCCATATCCAGGATGTAAGCTAATACTCGAAGAAGTTGCAAACTCTCAGAAATGTGCAAGCAAATGACCACCAAGCATATGAACAAGAATATACGTAGTTGTAATGTCTAAATCGGGAATAGAATTGGAAAGATAACCTAAACTGGGCACAAACCAGCTTTGCAACTCTACAAACTATTGGACCAAACGTAGACCAATTACATGACGAACAACATGCAGCTTGAAATCCGTGCTTCCTCACATGCAGTAGCAAGTTTAACTAAAGGTTAACTCAGGCTGTAGAGTATAAGAAATTACAAACTCCTGCCTAAACGCAAACTACAGAAGAGCAAACTCCAACAACATTTGGTCAGCATAGGTATAATCCAAATGGACACAGAACAAATGTAATAATAGACATAAAAGGAATGTGAAGAAACAAAATTCCAAGGTTACCTTGGGTGAGTTACCACCAAGGTACGCAATTGTGCATAATCAAACTCCATGCCTATCAAACAAGAATGGATCGCCACAAGCTAGAAAACCAAGGCTACCAAGCTGAAATATCCATAGCTACACCTCTCCTTAGATATCCGGAGATGTAAAAAGAATTAAGAGGGAATGAGCTTAATCTTTGTGTGAGGAAAAGCAAGAGAGCGCAAAGCTGTATTAGGAGGTCTAAAGAAGAATGTTCCCTCGGATAAAGACTAAAGACAAAACCAGATTAAGGGGACCAAACAACCCCAACGTTTGCTACTTATTAAATGCACATGGGCAATTATAAGAGCTTAAATATCCTCAATACAAGGAATAAGTGATAACTGCACCATTGCTTGTAGCACCAAACATTCAAGAGATGGATACCTACTTAGCACAACTCCAAGACATATTCAATTCCACAAAGTCTTAATATATACTAGTTAAGGTGCCAGCGTTCTTGGTATAGCTAAGCTGTGAATGACATCTTTGGAGCAATTGTTAAAGGGATTCTTGTTTTTAAAATTGGATAATCAAGAGCATTCGACCATATTTCGCACTTCCCCTTATCTTTTCCGTTTTCCTTTTTCATTTTGCCTTTGTCTACTATTTTTTTTTTCCTATTTTCCCCTTGCTCCTTTTCCCTTTTTACATTTTTCAATTTACTTTTTTCTTTTTCCATTATTCCATTTCCTCTTTTTTCTTTTTTTTGTTTACCTTCCCCATTTTTTCCTTTTCTATTTTTCCCTTCCCTTTTCTCCAATTTGTGGTTGCCCTTTTTCCCTTTCCTTGTGCCCTTTCCCCCCTCTCTTTTCCCATTTCCCTCTTCCCCTTTTCCTCATGCCCTTCTTTCTAAGTTTTCCTTTCTGCTTTCCCCTTTCCTTTCCCTTTTCCCTTTCCTTCTCCCCACCTTTTCTTTTTTCCCCTTTTTCCCTTCCCTTTTCCTCTTTTGCCCAGCCCTTCAGTCTTCCTTTTTTTCTAGTGCTCTTTTCCCTTCCTTTCCCCCCTTCCTTTTTTCTTTTCCATCTTTCCCTTTCCCTTTTTCCATGTCCATTTTTCCTTCGGTTTTCTCCTTTCTCACCCTTTCCCTCTTCCATTTTTTGTCATGTCCCTTTTCTCTTCTATTTTTTCATGCTATTTTTTCGCTCCTCTTTTCCCCTTTCTTCACCTTTTTCCTCCTCCCCCTCCTTTTTCCTTTTTTCCTTCTCTTTTTCTTTTTCTATTTTGCTCTTCATTTTTATTCACTTCCCCTTTCTATTTTTCCATTTTACCTCCCGTTTTTTCCCTTTTGCCTTTTTCCATTTGCTTCCACTTTTTTCACGTTTGCCTTTTCAATTTTCAACCTCCTTGCTTTTCCCTTTTTCTATCCCCTCCCCTTTTCACATTCCTTTTTTCATTTTACCTTATTTTATTTTCCTTTTCTCCCATTCCATTCCCTTCGCTTCCCTTTCCCCCTTCCCCTTTACCAATGGCCTTTTTCCCTTCCCTTTTCCTCCTCTCCCGACCCTTTCTCTATTCCGCTTTTTTTCGTGCCCTTTTTCCCTTCCATTTTTCTCTCTTCCGCCTCCTTTTTATTTCCTTTTTCCCTTTCTTTTTCTCATGTCTTTTTTTCCCTTCCCTTTACTCTCTTCCCCTTTTTACAGTGCCATTTATTCCTTCCCTTTGCCCACCCTTTCCCTCTTCCCTTTTTCTCGTAGTTTTTTTCTTTCCCTTTCCTCCCTCATTTGTTCTTTTATTTTTCCCTTTCCCCTTTCCTCCCTCCTTTCTCTTCCTTTTTTCCGCTTCTCTCCTTCTTTTCTCTTCCTCTTTTCCCCATGCCTTTTTTCCCTTTTGCCCCTCCCCTCGCTTTTTCCTTTTACCCTTTCCATCCCTTCTCTCCTCCCTTTTTCTCTTTCCTTTTTTTTCGTGTCCTTTTTCCCTTCCTTTTTTCTCCTTTCCCCACCTTTTTTCTCTCCCCCTTTCCCACTGTCCCTTTTCGCTCCCTCCTCCTCTCCCCTTTTTCCCTTTCCATTTTCCTTTCCTTTTCCCTTCCCTTCTCTCTACCTTTTTCCTCATCCCCTTTTTCCCTTCCTTTTACTCCTGTCCTCACCCTTTCCCTCTTCTTCTTTTCATAGTGTCATTTTTTCCTTTATTTTCTCTCTTCCTTTTCCTTTCTCTTTTTTTGTGCTATTTTCTATTTCCTTTTCCCTTTTATCCGTGCCTTCTTTGCCTTTCACTTTGCCTTTATCTCCTCCCTTTTCCTCCTTTCCCCACCTTTTTACTCTTCCCCTTTCCCAGTGTTCCTTTTCACTCCCTCCTCCTCCCCCTTTCTTTTACCTTTTCCTTTCCCTTTCCCTTTTCTTTCCTTTTCCCTTTTCCTTTTCCCTTCCCTTTTCTCTACCCCTTTCCTCATCCCCTTTTCAACTTCCCTTTTACTCCTATCCTCATCCTTTCCATCTTCTCCTTTTCATAGTGTCCCTTTTTTCTTTATTTTCCTTTCCCTTTTTCGTGCTCTTTTCGCTTTCCTTTTTTCCTTTCTTTCTTTCCCTTTTACCCGTGCCTTTTTGCCTTTCACTTTGCCATTTTCTCCTCCCTTTTCCTTTTCCCTTTCCTCTTCAGACATTAGATCATCGCCAATAATAGTGGAGGGAAGTCATGCGATAAATCTCGACCTCCGAATGCAATCGGATGATCTCAACCATCTAAATTAGGGTTTCATTCATGACATACTTACGCTATAACATTTCATGACATATACTTACGCTATAACATTATAATATAAGATAGCTCAAAGTAGGAACCAGATAAGAGAAAGCAAGCGAACACATAGATACCTTAGAATGTAAGAAGTCCAGCCACCACTTAATATAGATCTGATTCTGTGTATTTCTAACACCGCAGAGATAATTTTAACTATGGGTACAACATCAGCGGCCTTCAGATTCAAGATAATTAAAGGAAAGCGATATGAGGAGGCGTCAAGTAATGACATCGCGAGCCTATGTAGTCTCGGTAGTTTAAAGCGGCTAAGGATGATGAGCCAGCAAACACCAAGGTTCTGCAAAAATAATGTGAGTAGTAGCCCTCCTCTTTACTTCCAAAAGATGTACAATGTGTTCATTACACACTACCAATAAAATCCCTCATGCATGCCGGCCTTTTTGGGCGTCAAGAATAATCAAATACCATGAGACAAACTTGTAACCACCATCCAATTAAATTGGGATTATGTCAACTCAAAATCCGCCAACTGCCTATTGTCTTCTAGGGGTTTTTGTTTTTTTTTAACCTTTTTTTTGGACTTCAAAAATAACATAAGGTTCGCGATTCACGTGTGACTTTTCATATCACGGTGAAATATGCAAAAATGAAGAGCAAGTTGCTAAAATTGATGAGACCAAAATTGCTTGCTTTCGATAGATGATAATATTAGGTTTGATAACAACGGTTGCATTATTTGCGAGGCAATTCAGTTCGAAATTATCGATACATGGCACAAATATCATACAAAAATATCATATATTCCAATAAAACATTAAGGGATCAATCCATGTTTTCCACGTGTTTAACAAGGTGTGGTTCCATGTCACCCGTTCTATCCGGTTAAGATGCGAATCTAACACTTCACCCACCGTCTTCCCCATAGCCAAATTATGCATAATAGACACAAACTTCACCGGAAAATCATCACATGCCTTAAAGTTTTTGGATATTAAGATGGTGGATTCGAGGGACTGCGTTTGATTGTAGAAGCATTTGAGAGCATCATCATCCACTATGATTATATCATCCTTATTCACCGATACCAAGTTAGGTCCATCATGTTACTCAAGTGTTTGATGAAGATAGGCTTGCTGTTGGATCCTTGGGATTAGTGAACTTCACACATTTGTTACGATCCCAAAGGGTCAACCAATGTCTCACGCATTTCCCCGGTGCCTCCAAAGTATCCTTGATGTTCCTTAGTTCCATGGATGACCAAATACCAACTCGAAATAACACAGATGCCTCGTCTAGCATCTCCTTCAAGTGCGGCGCGGATAGATCCACTTGGTGTTTGATTCTCTTGGTGTCGATGAAGCTGTTCTCTAGCCACTTTATTTTTCGGAAAAGTCTTGCAAAGGACTCCGTTTAGGTCGAACACCACAACCTTCTTAGAAGCTTAATGGAAGCTGAAATATCAAACATGTATCCGGTCGACAAGATACGATAACACACAAAACAATACAAACGCATGGCGTGGTTTGAAATAGTCATAACCAAATCGCGCTTGGCGTGATTTGGTTTGACAATGAAAAATAATCAAAACGCACGCTTGGCAGCGATTTAATTCAAAGGTAATACAAATTAAATCCGCGGCGTGGGCTATTTAGTGGGCAAGGCCATACCTATCATCTTCGGTTTACATTTTCGTCATCGGCGTCATTCTCCCCTTAGCCACCCTTAATCTTAAGTCTTCTTACATTTTGTTAGAATTGTTATTTTCTATTAGTTCATTTGCGTCCTTCTGGCAGGACATTATTTTACTATTGATTTGGCAAACACAGTGAATCACTAGAGCGCCTTCATTTTAGGTTTCCACTGTCAATTACTTCATTGTTAACTTTTGTGAATCTACTCTGTTGTTGCTTGCATCACCGCCAATGTGGGCAAAAATATTCCCTAAGTTAGCGCCATCCACGATTACTTTTGAGCGGCCGGTTTAGCGGCTATTTGTTCATTCTTGCTTTCCTTATCGGTGCTTGATTACTAGGTCCCTCACGGAAGCAAGCGTCCACTTTCGAGATTGGACAAGTCTCTGAGACTTTTGATTCTGCTGATGATTTCAGGTTGCCATAAGGGCCTTTAGGAACTTGGCAAGCACATGCATGAGGAATGGTTCAAGAAAGTCTTTGGCACGCTCATCACTCCAAAGCGATGACATCTTCTTGCACCCATAAGAGCCTCTCGGGCAATATAACCTCCAACATGAAGCTCCAAGCGGGTTGTATCAATTGGAGCAAATGCCTCGACGAATGCTTAAGCGACCATAGGCGGAAATCCATTTTTATTTAAGGGGCCCTTCTCCTTAGTTTGTAGCTTTCGTGCTTGATTTTCCCCACTTAGGAGGGTCGATCCTCATCCTCTTCGACTCATCACGATTACGGTGATCGATCAGGTATGAAAGAATATAGTTCTTAAGTGCGGATCATCTAGAAGAAAACATTCCCATGCCTTTGCTATTGTCACCCTTGGCCTTAGCAATATCATATTAAGATCGTCGATAGCATGGCTATCATAATGAAGATCACATGTGCCATCTTTCGTCTTTGTTCATGACTCATTATCCTTAACATCATATATTAGGCATCCCTCCTAATAACTTTGAGGCACTCGGATCATGAAGCGTGGGATAGTTCATGCGAATGTGACTCACGAAGGACAAGCGATGACAATAGTGAAGGACCTCTCGGTTGTCAATCCTATCTCGGTGGTAAAGAAGGCATTTGTAGTCATACGGTTCATGCCCATATCTCCTCTCCCACCCTATTTTGTCCAACACAAAGTGATATATTTTTAAGGCCCGAAGTTGATTACGGCAAGAGACCTTGTACCCAATGGGTGAATCTTTGGGCGGCGTCGTCTTCTCGGTAATCTTCTTCACAAGGGCCACTTTTTCTTCTCAACTCGGCCCGATTACCTTAGGGGGGTAGAGTCTCCTTATGTTTTGTATTTTTAGCCTTCCAATTCTTTAGGAAGTCCTTTGGCCAGAATACAAACTTCTTGATGTCATCATTCTTGACCTTGTATTTGTCCGACAATCCAATTTAGGATAATGCCACATCCCAGATAGCCTTTGTAACTTCGGCTCCTACGGTGACTTCATTATCGCGATACATCCTTTACATGGTTGCGACACTCAGCGAAGGACATCCTATCCTTGGTGAAAGCACCCTTCTTGTATAAGACTTCCTTCTTTAAGCAGCGGTCTAAAACCCAAATGGTCTCGGCGTCGTCTAGCCCTGAGTCTTTCTCATCTCTGTCACATTCAAGTCAAATATGCTTACATCAACGGGGAGGCACCCTACCCATAGTGTCTCGCAAAGCGGCTTCCCTTATTGCATAAAAAAGCGTCGAGAATTCATTCCACTTGAGCCATCTTGCCTCCTTACAAAACACAATCTTATACGAGTGCATTTGGTCGACTTTGGATGAGCTTTGAAGGATCGCAATGTCATCACCACCTTTTTTCTTTGATTTTCTTGCAGTCTTCTTCTTCTCTTATATAATTATGCCTGCGGCGAGTCCGCTCCAATGGCTTGAATGCCTCGACTTTGACCATGCATGCAGTGCGGGAACACTATAAATCAAACCACGGTAACCATAGGAAATTTTCCTATCGACCTAAAACAATTCCCCAACCTTACAAGTCATTTTTAGCCTTCATAATTTTGCCTTTAAAATCATTTTAATTTAGCCTATATAAAATTTCTAAATTCTATTTTTTGAATGCAATAAATGGAATAAAAATGTGAGAATTTATTGCATGAAATGCAATATTCTCCATATATACCATATACATGTCGGTGCTGGCGGGAAGGCCGTCGCCCGGCGTGTTAATTCAAACAATCAATTATTCACGCTAACTTATTTCTAATTGTGCCTATATAAATCCATTTTCGCTCTCAAAGTTCCTACATTTTTCTTCCTTCCTTCACGATTTTTGCGGTTAAACCTGGCGTGTTTGGATCCGCCGAGATCCGAAATCTTGGTCTTGTGATTTATATTCATCAATGTTAGATGTTTGGTTTTGGCAATTCTAACTTACTAAAAGACTCAGCCTTTTGTAGCATAGCATGCGTAGCGAGAGGACGCCGGAGACTCGAGAATCGAAAAACCTCGGAATTAAAACCACAAGCATAGTCCTCCGTTCTTGAATCCTTCCGACCTCGAACTCAAGGTTAGTTTTCATTTTAGTTTTAAGTTGCATCTCAATGGCGGGTTTAATCCAAGAAGACAAGCTTTTGCATTTTCGAGGCGAGAGGCGCGGATGATGTTTATGAAAACCGAGAATAGTTTTTATAAACTTCATACGCTTCTTTGTTCAGTAAATTCTTGAGTTTCTCTTCTGAATTAATCATGCTATTGCATGCAAGATTTCTATTAGCGAATAAGTGTAGTAGAAAGCATTAGAAAAATCAGAAAGATAATATTTGAAACAGCTAAAGCGTGTTTTATACTAATATAGCCTTCAACATGAATACTGCATTTCGGCGTGCACTCGTGAGAGAGAGGAGAAAAAAAGCATGCGGATAGATAAGTAAATAGATAAAGGCCGGGGCAATTATTTACCTTGCGTAGTGTAAATAATTGCTGGCTATCTATTACTATCTATCTGTCTGATTTTCTCCCGAGATGCCAACCCGCCGGCATCTAACCCCCTATATAGCGTTTTACGGCGGCGTGCAAACAATTGTATCCCTACTTTCAACTTTTACGCTAAACACGTCGGGCGTGTCTCTTAGTTTCTAAGTTTATAAATAAACTAGTTAAGGTGCCTGGCGTTCTTTGAGCATAGCTAAAGCTGTGAATGACATCTTTGGAGCAATTGTTAAATGGATTCTTGTTTTTAAAATTGGATAATCAAGAGCATTTGACCACATTTCGCACTTCTTCTTATCTTTTCCGTTTTCCTTTTTCATTTTGCCTTTGTCTACTATTTTTTTTTTTCCTATTTTCCCCTTGCCCCTTTTCCCTTTTTACATTTTTCAATTTACTTTTTTCTTTTTCCATTATTCCATTTCCTCTTTTTCTCTTTTTTGTTTCTGCTTCCCCATTTTTCCTTTTCTATTTTCCCTTCCCTTTTCTCCAATTTATGGTTGCCCTTTTTCCCTTTCCTTGTGCCCTTTCCCCCCTCTCTTTTTCCATTTCCCTCTTCCCCTTTTCCTCGTGCCCTTCTTTCTAAGTTTTCCTTTCTGCTTTCCCCTTTCCTTTCCCTTTTCCCTTTCCTTCTCCCCACCTTTTCTTTTTTCCCCTTTTTCCCTTCCCTTTTCCTCTTTTGCCCAGCCCTTCAGTCTTCATTTTTTTCTAGTGCCCTTTTCCCTTCCTTTTCCCCCCTCCTTTTTTCTTTTCCCTCTTTCCCTTTCCCTTTTTCCATGTCCATTTTTCCTTCGTTCCCTTTCCTCACCCTTTCCCTCTTCCCTTTTTTGCCATGTCCCTTTTCTCTTCTATTTTTTCATGCTCTTTTTTCGCTCCTCTTTTCCCCTTTCTTCACCTTTTTCCTCCTCCCCCTCCTTTTTCCTTTTTTCTTTCTCTTTTTCTTTTTCTATTTTGCTCTTCCTTTTTATTCACCTCCCCTTTCTATTTTTCCATTTTACCTCCCGTTTTTTCCCTTTTGCCTTTTTCCATTTGCTTCCACTTTTTTCACGTTTGCCTTTTCCATTTTCAACCTCCTTGCTTTTCCTTTTTCTATCCCCCCTTTTCACATTCCCTTTTTCATTTTACCTTATTTTATTTTCCTTTTCTCCTATTCCATCCCCTTCGCTTCCCTTTCCCCCTTCCCCTTTACCAATAGCCTTTTTCCCTTCCCTTTTCCTCCTCTCCCGACCCTTTCTCTATTCCGCTTTTTTTCGTGCCCTTTTTCCCTTCCATTTTTCTCTTTTCCGCCTCCTTTTTATTTCTTTTTTCCCTTTCTTTTTCTCATGTCTTTTTGTCTTTTTACAGTGCCATTTATTCCTTCCCTTTGCCCACCCTTTCCCTCTTCCCTTTTTCTCGTAGTCTTTTTCTTTCCCTTTCCTCCCTCATTTGTTCTTTTCTTTTTCCCTTTCCCCTTTCCTCCCTCCTTTCTCTTCCTTTTTTCGCTTCTCTTATTCTTTTCTCTTCCTCTTTTCCCCATGCCCTTTTTCCCTTTGCCCCTCCTAAGCTTTTTTTTCCTTTTACCCTTTCCATCCCTTCTCTCCTCCCTTTTTCTCTTTCCTTTTTTTTTTTTTTTCGTGTTTTTTCCTTCCTTTTTCTCCTTTCCCCACTTTTTTCTTTCCCCCTTTCCCACTGTCCCTTTCCCTCCTCCTCTCCCCTTTTTCCCTTTCCATTTTTCTTTCCTTTTCCCTTTTCCTTTTCCTTTTCCCTTCCCTTCTCTCTACCCTTTTCCTCATCCCCTTTTTCCCTTCCCTTTTACTCCTGTCCTCACCCTTTCCCTCTTCTCCTTTTCATAGTGTCATTTTCCTTTTATTTTTCTCTGTTACTTTTCCTTTCTCTTTTTTGTGCTATTTTCTATTTCCTTTTCCCTTTTATCCGTGCCTTTTTTGCCTTTCACTTTGCCTTTATCTCCTCCATTTTCCTCCTTTCCCCACCTTTTTACTCTTCCCCTTTCCCAGTGTTCCTTTTCACTCCCTCCTCCTCCCTCTTTCTTTTACCTTTTCCTTTCCCTTTCCCTTTTCTTTCCTTTTCCCTTTTCCTTTTCCCTTCCCTTTTCCTCATCCCCTTTTCAACTTCCCTTTTACTCCTATCCTCATCCTTTCCATCTTCTCCTTTTCATAGTGTCCTTTTTTTCTTTATTTTCCTTTCCCTTTTTCGTGCTCTTTTCGCTTTCCTTTTTTCCTTTCTTTCTTTCCCTTTTACCCGTGCCTTTTTGCCTTTCACTTTGCCATTTTCTCCTCCCTTTTCCTTTTCCCTTTCCTCTTCACAATCATGGTGGAGGGAAGTCATGCGATAAATCTCGACCTCCGAATGCAATCGGATGATCTCAACCATCCAAATTAGGGTTTCATTCATGACATACTTACGCTATAACATTATAATATAAGATAAATATAACACGCCAGGCGTGAATACTGATACTCCGCTCACTTCCTATTGATAGATGCCAAGTTACATTAATCACCCAGTTGGTGACGAAGATGCATTGGAATTACATTTGGGCCGGCAATCACCACGGCCCGGCTCGGTTCGGCTCCAATCTCGATCCGATTGAACGCGGTAGAGCACCCGGTCCGGCTGGGCACCGATCTTGCAACCCACAGGTACTTGGATCAAGTAATGATGATGGCGTGGCCTTGGGGCAATGATAGATCTGGGCTCTGGGGCCCTTGCAATCGCCGCGGCTGGCCCTCTTATCTAATCGCCGAGAATCACGGTACATGCATTGATCGAGTGAATCTAGCATCCGTCGGCTTTCGAGATTCAAAATGAGGCTAGCTGCGTTTCTTAGTGGTTAGCCTCTATGCCGGATGCCCCCACGAACCACTACCCCAGGCGGTATCGATGCAATGGAGATGGCTCAACCAATGGAACCACTACCGCTGGCGTTATACGATGCATTAGAGGTTCAACCAATGGGCGGCGGGCGAGGCGAGGCGGGAAGGGGTGGAGGTGGGCGGCGGGGGTGGTGGAGCTAGAGCACAGTGTTTTTCTTTGAGGTTTTACAGGAAGAATTCACTATGCCCTGCAATGGAAATGGGAGTATATCGATAGCCCGACTACTCGATGAATTTGGGCTTGAAGCGATAGTCACGGGATTTTATGCGCGGTTTATCGGTTTATCGAGATTATATACAATTGTAATCTTTTCCAATGAATACAACAAATTTTGTCTACTTCTATATTTCTACAATGTAATACATGTTACATACCTTTTTTAAGCGGTTTCTTGGCCATGCAACAAATGTTCCAACACTTTCTCAACCGTATCCCCATCGAGGTGTCTGCGGGTAAAGCTTCATCCATAAGCCTTGTGATTAATCACTATAACTTCGGACATACTTATCCCGGCGGAATTCCATGAGTTCTGGTCGGATCGATGGGTCGATCTTGCATAATCCTACTTTCCTTTTCCGATTTGTAGTTAACATGAAACATTCATCGCCGACCAACTGAGAAAATTGCTATTGAGACACCTACTATTGGAAATTAATGTTCAAGCTATTGGAATGAGATGAATACGAGAGTATGTAGCCATTCTTGAGAAGCTGATTTGAGTCTCTGAAGCTGATTTGAGAAATTTGAAGGCGCTATGGAAACTCTGGCGGTCGGGGAAAATTGAATTAGAAGAAAGATTAGGTTAACTACGTTTTAAGCGGGATAAATTTGGGCGGGATACTTTTTGGGTAGATTGGTTTTAAAAACTTAATGAAAGAAGTCGTGGACGGGTCTTCGTCATTATTATTTGTATGTGTCAAGAATATTTCGAAGCGCATTTTGTGTTTTCTTGAAATTCAAATTTCTCTATTTCTCTATTTCTCTATTTCTTGAAATTCAAATTTCTCTATCTATCTATTTCTTGGCGGCTCGGCGTATCCGGCGACCAGACTCTGTTACTAAGCGACTCAGGAGATGTCTTCTAAAGCGAATCGAATTAGAGGTGGAGCAGAGGAGGAAGGCGGTGGAAGAGGAATCCCAAAACCCGGCACTTCTCAAGCTTGGAGGGCGTTGGTCGGAATACCGCGGAATAATACAGAACCCTATTCAAGGTATTTAATTTGCCGCGAGTTTGAGTTATTATGCTTTGCATGAATTTTAAAAGTATTAACATCAGTTAATGCTCGATTATGGATTACGTAGAACATAATTTTGCTTTGTTTTTATATATAGAATATAAGCGGTGTTAGGCAGGTTGGAATAGCAATGTTCAATGAGGTTAAATAGTGTGAAATATGGATTCATTCTTGGTATGTAGCTTAAAATGTGGATGCAAAATAATTTAGTTTCAAATTCGCATAGCATGGTCAATAATAGGAGCTACCAAACCATAGCGTGATTTGTACTAATTTAGGTCTAAATGCATGGCGTGATCTCTTGTTACGAAAAGTACTCTAAAAGTGCTCATCTTCTTTTGCGGTGCTCAAGGAGGAAAACCCTAATAATTGAGGTTCTAATCCTGCCAAGAAAGCAAAAGGCTGAGCGACCCGGATGCGATACCATATGATCTCACCTTAGATGATGAAGGGCCGATTCTTATAGCAACCAGCGACCACACGCTGAGAGGAAATGGGCGAGGGTGCGAGTGAATGCGTTGACCTTACCAAGACAAATGGCAAGCTCGACTTAACTCTCTTCGAGAAAAAGGAAGCGGACAAGATGGCCAAACAAAGGGATCCTAATCTCTTGTGAGGAAAGAGGATGACACCAAGCGCAAATTGCTCTTGGAGATTACGAAGCGAGAATAAAGATACGCTTTCGGACTTACTCCTTTTGTAGAGCTCTTGCATATAAGGATCGTTCATGAAGGCAGATGTGAGCGGTGAGACATGTTTTAAGTATGGTTGGCCAACCAATGTAGCGATTCGCCAATATCTATTTGCCAAAGGGATTCACGGTATGCGTAGAGGCATGTTCACTAAACCCGACACCAAGTCACTATTTGCAGCAAGCTAGGGAATTAGGTGACTTGAAAGCTTCTAAGAGGGTCCTAGATCTAGGGAAGGATGTTCAACTGCGGTTAGCCGAAGGCATGGAGGCTTACGTTTTTTAGAATGAAGCGGGGGCCAGTGGCGCTGACTAGAGGCCATGAACAAAATTTGAATAAATACTCGACCATTATCCATTGGGTCTTAAGGAAACTTTTGCGATCCATGTGAAGTCCCTCATCCGTTCACCAAGCTCCATTTTATGTTGAAGATATGATCCGGCACATGCCATGGAGATTGTTGAGCATGATTAGTAATCGGGTCAAATGCCTATGCGGCCGGATGTGTTACCTTGGGATATGATCTCGAACAAACTGCTTGTGTGGGCGAACTTCGAGGAGTTAATGTTAAATGAAAATATTAAATTTGTGCGTCATCGGCGAAGGCGGCGTGTTGAGGCCACGAAGGCCCTCATCGAGCGGCCCGGGAACAAAGGAGGCCAAAGCGTTCTACAATCACTATGCATTATAGGAGGTGTCGTATCTTGGATGCCAATACTTCACTGCAGATTTGGCTGAGATTAAGCGCAACTTTGAATGAAATGGGAAGACATTTCTATACAAAAGGTAACTAAGCGCATTAGGATGTTAGCATTTTAATATTCACGCCGGTGTTTTTCAAATCAATCAAATTCACGCCCGCGTGTTTTCAAATCTACGGCTTCGCCAAATTGTATTCCGCCATGCGTTTTTTCAAATCAAACCAATTTCCGCCAAGGCGTGTTTTCAAATCAATGAATTCCGCCCGGCGTGTTTTCAAATCAACCAATTGATCACGAAAACACGCTGGCGTGTCGTCGATTGAAAACGCTGGCGTGATTGAACTTATTCGCTGCGCTGGCGTGGATTGTTGTTAATAACTTTATTCATTTCCGCGCGGGCGTGATTTTTCTCTTGATCAATTCTATTCAAATGGCGCGCGGCGTGTTTCTATTCTATAATCTTTTGATTCAATATACGTACTATTGCAGTCCATCGTTGAACAAGCTGCGCATACGCCCGTCAGCGATTGGGTGGAATATGGCTGCCCATTGTTGAGACAAATTTTTGCAGATACAAAATTTTAGAGAAAGCGGTGACGAGCGGGGAGACAAAATAATTGGAAAGCAGTTGGATTTAATTCAAATAATTTTATGTCTGAAAAAGCTGTTTGAAGAACCTTTGTTTGAAGAAAAAGTTTATGAAAAGCTGTTTGATTTCATTCATAAAAGTTATATACGATGTAGGTAAGCCGAAGGCTTGTAGCAGTGCGAAGGCTTTTCACAAAATTACATGAAAAATATGCGGGAGGCGTGTGCAAAAGCTTCGTACAAACCAAAAAACAAAAGGGGCCGCGGGATCTGCATCATTGATCTTCCGTGCGGAACAAAAAGAAAGAAAGGTGTTAGAAAAGAAAGAAAGGTGAAAAAAAAAAAAAGCAGACATGCAAACTGGCTCATCTCTCGGCCATTCTAAAAGCTGGTGAATTCTCGACCTTCCTCCTCATCCTCTTCCTCCCCCTCCTCCTCCTCTTCCTCCTCCTCCTCTTGAGAGATTTCATTTCTGTTTGAGGAGTCAAGCCAACCCGAAGCGAGGCGGTCATGTGCTCTTGGGAGGACATCTCCTCCTCTTCCTCCAACTCCTCCTCTTCCTCCTCTTCCTCCTCTTCAGAATCAGAGGAATCAGAGGAGCTCAACTCCTCCTCTTCCATGTCGAAATCAAAATCATCCTCTGAATCGGAATCAGAGGAGAATTGGGCAAGAAAATCTATGGGGGGAAGAGAGGGTTCTTCAACCCGAAACATCTCTTTGGTGAGACCTCGGGTTCTTCATGAAGTTCGGCCGAAATTTGAGCAGCTTCATGGTGGCCCGAGAAAAAAAATTGGGACGAAGAATGGTCTTGAGGCGTGAACGGTTTATATAGGGTTAATTAGCTCTTAAGCGTGAATAATTTATTGCCTCAAATAAACACGCCCGGTCTGAAATTCCATGACTATATTATCTAGGGTATATTATTATTAAATTAAATTAAATTAAATTAAATTAAATTATTATGGATAATAAATTCTCCCGTCTATTAGTTATATGTCTTTTAAGTAATCATATATCCAAATTTTCGATAATTAAAATTTGGATATATTTATATAAATGTCATTTCCTTGTTGTTGCCATGAAAATTCTTGTTTTTAAATGATTTAGTTTCGCCCATTGTTATTATTATATTAAACCTATTTCCAAGGAATTTCTTGCTTTTAAAAAATTTGATTTACCTTTACATATTCCATAAATGTCATTTTTTTTATCTTATGGTGTAATAATTTTTCTTACTCATTGACTAAAAAGGGTGCAATTTGCCTAGGTCAATGGTGCCTCTCAACTCAAGATGGTGTGCAACATATTGAAAAAAACAATATCAATGAAAAACCAACTCCTAGCAAGAATGTTGAAGAAAAACAATTAGTCCTCTATAGTAGGGTGCAATGGAGGAACAAGAAGGTGAAATTATGCACAAGTGCAACAAGGAAATAGTAGGCCAAGGAGTCATTGTGCTAGCGAGATCTGGTCAAATTGTTAATGATGAAAGGCTAGGGAAGACAATATTGGTATTGCAATTTCGATGTTGGAAGGCAATTGGAAAGGTAAAGGTTTGGGTGACAAGGAATGTTTTGGTTGTGTCAAGCAATTGGAGGTTCCTTGCATCATGGCATGGCCTATAAGTAGTGTTCAATTTGTGGAGGATTATATTTTTCGAGCCTGGGTTGTTGGGGACAATGATTGTCTTGATATTGATCCATTGGCGGTTGGAACTCTAAACCTAGGCAAAAGGGGAAGTATCGGTTGCGGACATTATCTAGCAAAAGAGCCAAGTTGATTAGTGACACCAAGCGTGAGACAATGGTGAAGGTTAGGGGCTCAGTTGTTGTTGGAGTGATTGTATGCAATTCTTCACAATAGAACAATTGGTGGAAGCAAGAGCCACTTTTCAAAATTACTGCTTGTTGATGAGAGGAGGACCTACATGTACACAATCTTGAGCATGCACTTCAAGATGAAAGAAACCCAAGCAGGAAAAAAGATACCCTTTGCTAGGCAAATGGATATGTGCAAAAGCATGGCAGTATCCATGCAATTCCAACTTCTTCATGGCATAATTGGCAAAAAAAGCAGAGAGGAGCGGTTGCTTTACATGGAAATAATGGTTTGTTGAGACCAACGGCTAGGACCTTGGCTGCGAGGGAGATATTTGAAAAATATATTGATTTCAATCGAGAGTCTATGCCACACAAAAGCAGAAGGGATGAAAAGGGAAGAAGCGGTTGTTGAGAAAAGGTTGCCATCACATTGTACTCAAAAGAGTATTTTGGAAGAAGTGAATTCCCTACTTGAGAGGTGGGAATTCTTCCAATATCAACCTAGCTTTAGTAGGTTATGGAAGAAGCATTTCAATCATGTCACCATAGCAACTTCAAACAACTTTGCAAAGTGCAATTTATGTGCTAAGTTGAAGGAGACTCTTGATAAGGCTGTGCAACCTAGTCAAAGGGCTAGGATAAAGGGAGCATATGAAGGACCATATGGTGACCAACTATCATGTAGATCATGTTATTGGATGTGGAGGACTTTATGCGCATTGGAACCCAATAACTATTTATGTATTATACATGACAAGATGGACCAACAAAGACTTGTCTTCCACAATTCAAGTACATACCAAAGTCATGTGGAAGATCATACCCTTCTGAGATCTCAATGGCGGGGGGCAATCTTGCATGGCGGGAATCAAACCTACTATGGCCATTTTAGTTTGGAGTAGGTGGAGTGATGGTCATTTTTCATATTGGGAGTATCATGAGGTGTTTGAGAAACTATGAAAATGGATACAATGGTCACCTCGAGGGACCTTCTGACTAACCGAGGGCACTACATAGAGCATTGTTAGATGGAAACCCTAACAATATTGAAAAGTTCAGCAAGGCAAGGTTTAGGAAGCATGGGTCTAATGAACATGTTGGAGCTTCAACTTCACGTGCTAAACCTCAAGATCTACCCAAAAGGTTTCTCTTGCAACTTGATAATTGTCTTTGGCCAAAATAAGAACAGTGGATGTTTTCTTTCCTATCCTACTTAACATTTGTGGGGATATTTGAAAAAAGAGTTAATTTAGGGTTTCTTATGCCGGGCATACCCATGAGGATGTGGATGCATTATTTGGCAAATATAGTTGTATCTTTGAAAGCGACAAGCGGTGACCAACTTTCCTAGGCTAATGGAAATCTTGCATGAATGCACTACTCCAAAACCCTATAGCTTCTCTCATAGAAGAAGTGCCGATTGGAAGAGCTTTGTGGATGGTTATACATTGGATCTTGAAGGTCATTCCGGGCCTCTGCAGTTCACTTTTTGGGTGAGATGGGATTCCAATCTTCCAATGGAAGATGAGACCTTGAGAGGATGAGTGGAGAGGAGGGAGGAAATATGGCGTAGAGATGAGAATGGCAAGCCTATGATACCTCTAGGTCAACCAAAAGCTTTAAAACCTCTTGAAGAAGTGAAGCAATTGGGATTGACTAAGGAAGGAATCAAGACTATATAAAGCATTGGCAAACCAATCCGGATGACACCTGCTTAGTGCCTTGGTGGCTTCTTTGGAAGAAGGTGATTAACTTTGTTGGGGAGATAGACACATCCTCGGATGAATTGAAAGAAGGGTGATTGCCTAAAACTAGGTGGAAGACCTTAGCGAGTCTTTGAGGATTTTTGATGACCTTGTAAGTAGCATTACATAAGCAATATGCTCCTCCTCAACCGACAAATACTATGTTGGTCCTAGAACAATAGGCCAAAGTTTCTAGGCATGGATGCTTATGAACCTTCCTTGACTTGGAATGCCACCAATTTGTGGTAGTAAAGCCATCAGATTTAGATACATATCCGGTGTAGTTGGGGTTCACTATCTCGATATTTGCAAAGAAGAAGGTAATATTAACTTCAACCATGTGCGGGTGGAATGGTGGTGTCCGATTCATCAGTTGACCAGCGTGTCGGATAAAGAAAGGTATTTTCAGTTGTTGGACAAAGAGATGGAGGAGAAATCCAGAGTGATCTGATCTTTGGCTAGACTATGAAAGTGTTTTTGTACTCATGGACTCCAAACACTATTCCAGCTAGAAATCACGAGAATTACAATACCTGGGGATGTGGGGGGAAGAAGGCTATGATATCATTGGGGGTGCTTGAAGAAAGTTGAATAACTATGTAAATTTTTGTTATCACGTTTTTTATGATATGGTGCTATATTGTGAAATATTGACTATTTTGTAAATAACATGATATTACGTTTTCATAATTTTGAGGTGAAATGTGTGAATTTGAATATGTTACTAAAACATGCAATATGAAATTTGTCCCAAAATTAAGACATAAACCCAATTTAATTGAATGATGGTTTTGTATAATGGGTATTTTGGGAGTGCAGGTTGGGAACTCACGGAAGACACCCTCTGTGAAGACCGATGGATCTAACGGAGAGTCAGGGGGACTATATCCTGTGATTTCTTTGAAAAGAGAAGAAAAAAAGGAGAAACGAGCAAATGAGAGAAAAATGATAAGCTTCCTTGATATCAATGATGAAAATACATGAGCTCTAAATAGAAAGCGAAAGGAGACAAGACTCAAAACTCATCTAAAAACTTATGAGCTAACTCTACTCATATATATAGTACAATGGCCTTGGGCCCAATATAGACACTCTGGTGATCACCGGTGCGACTCACGGAAGGAGGCTGATTCTGAGGAATGTTGGCGGTGCCTCTTGAAGTGCCTAGAATCCAGCTTTGGCCATTGTGGGCGAGGCGGTGTGGGCGTCACTTGTCGGCGGCGCCTCTTGTTGGCAGACCAAAGGCTTTGGCTGCGTATTTCTTTGCTTAGTCTTCTGAGGAGGCTTGGATGTACGACCCGTGGTTGGCCCGAGGATCCTTGAGCTTGACCTGGTGCGGCGGTATGCATGAATAGTCCTGTACCCGGGAGGCCGCGGGGACTAACACTCCCCACCAGCGACACTTTCGAGTGAAGAAAAGGAGGAAGCGTTTTCGGGCGAGGAAGCCATCGATGCGAAAGTGATCCTCACGGGGTGAGGGCGGGCACCGATATGGTGCTGGCTGATGAGATCTTGGCGTGATTGAAGAGCTTGAGGGTGTGTTTTGGCCAAGGGCGGGGATCAGCATCAATAAAGAAAACGGAAGGCGTACCATGTCTTCAAAGCGTGGGCGTCTGAAGAAATGTCTTGACATTCCATGAGGGAGCGGTCGAAAGGCCAAAGGCAGCAGCGGCTGGCATTTGGATTCTGATGAAAAAAGTATTTGCCGATTTAAGGAAACTTAGCAAAATGCATTTGAGGGCAGCGCAAAATCCGGCTTGAAGATGGGCGAGGAAGGATCGGGGAGGTGGAGGCATTACGCAGAAGGTGTTGAGACCATGGCGCATCCGTGATTTGCATTTGCCAATACGCTCATTAGCAATGTAGATCAATTGGTGGTGTTGTCAGTGGCACCTTCTTCCCAATGTGGTGGAACAAGCGTGGATCCATGGGAGATCCGTCGAGATCGAGGTGGTGTCGGCTGCATGACCATCCATGACCTTGGTCCAAAAAGCGCCAATCAAGTCGGGAACACGGGGCGTGGGAGGCAGCCCGGGGAAGCATAGGGAAAAGGAACCATGCGGTGGGCGTGGGTTCTTGGCGATCTCCACAGATTGGTGACAAGATCTGGATCAAGTGCGACACGGTGATCCCAAAGAAGCGAGAGGCGAGAGTTGGGGAGGGCTATCCCATCCAGTGGGGGCCGTCTTGCTATCCAGGCGAGGCACATGGTGATTGTAACCGGTGAGGTGTTGCATATAGACTTGTGCATAGGGAAGATCTTACGGATGTCCTAGATACTTCCTAATTTGTTTGCGGTAGCTTCGCTTGCGGAGAGATAAATGAGTGGCAAGCTCGGGCATGTACTCGATGAAGAGTTTGGGTACGGCGGGATCCATAAGATATGGATTGTTATCTGAAGCACCCATTACCCGCGAGTGGGGTCACCACGAAAAATTTGGCGTGGCCCATTTCCAAAGTTTTTCTGTGTATCACCGGATAGAAATCATGAAATATGTAAGCCATGGGCTGAACCACTCTGAATGTAATAAAGTGCGGATCTGCCACGGTGTATGAGATCAAAGGCGACAAAGGGCCACGGCCCAACCCTTTGTCTTCAATGGAGTTCGGCCAAATCGAAGAAAATCAGCCTTTGCTCGATGGGATATCCACGGGGCCATCGGTGGCGTGCCACTGAAAAAGAAAGAGGTGGCGTCGAGCAACCACGTAATCATGATAGCGGGGAGGGGCTGGGGAAGTCAGCGGCGTGCTTTGAAAATTGCGGTCACGGGGCGTCAAGTTTTAGCAGGAGCCTCATCAGCCCGGCCCGAATAACTGCTGGCGGTTTGTTGTTCAAGATCCGCGGATCAGGTGTCCCTTTAGATTGTAGCGGTTGCCCAGTCCGCGGACCCGTTCGAGAAGGATTGACTGGGAGGAAGATTTCCCGGTGTATTGAGGCGAACCACGGCAATCTCAGCGTCATCTAGTATTTTTCTGTTTCTGCACCTCGTAGCTGATCTTGAAGAGGTGGTGAGAGATGCGTGTAGAAAGCGAGCCCGTCAAGGGGCTGACTTGGCGTCCGGGCTGAAAGATTTTGAACGAGTGCTGAAATTTTCTACGGTTCAGTACAAGGCATTGAGTTTGGCAATATCACCGTCCTTGGTACTTTCGGGGAGGCGGCTTTGAACTTGTTGTGCTCCAATAAAGTCCCGAATTTCTAGGCCCGAAATTTGAGCTTTTTGATCTATGAGTTAGACTTGAGCTTGTGTACTTTTGAGATCTGCATGAGCTTTGTAAAGAAGCTTCATGCTTGTCTTGAAGTTTGGCCTCAAAGTTGCAACTTGGGCGGTTGCGGCTTGAAGGTCTTGGTGTACCGCATCAAAGGCCTGAGTACCCGTTGAACCCGCTCATAAGAAGCGTCTTGGGATTCTTGTAACTTAAGGCGGCAGCTTGAGCATCCTGCGATCGCGATACAACAAGCGAGGGGGTGTTGTGGTGGTGGGAAACTGGGCTGTTGCACGGTTTGGGAGTCACGGGAAAATGATGTGAAGTGGATGGTGTAGCGGAGGGGAAGAGGCGGTGACATGAGTGTGGTGTGGTCATGACCAGGGGAAGGCGGGGCGTGATGTGCCAACTTGGTGATTGATTGGAAGGGGAGAGTGGAAGTATAGGGGGAATTTGGTGGTGTGGGAGGGAAGTAATGGCGGATGGGGGCTTGAAAGTGCCCTCACGGAGCTTCAGAAATGGAAGTGGTACCAGAAGGCGGTCCATTTCTTGGAAAACGATAGAACATCATTTGGGGCCAATCTATGTGGT
Source organism: Isoetes taiwanensis (assembly GCA_021234155.1). Classification (NCBI taxonomy): domain Eukaryota; kingdom Viridiplantae; phylum Streptophyta; class Lycopodiopsida; order Isoetales; family Isoetaceae; genus Isoetes; species Isoetes taiwanensis. The sequence continues at coordinate 169,147 of JAJEKV010000489.1, forward strand.
GTTTGGGGTGTGTAGCAGTGAGGACGAGGGTTATAGAAAGGCTTATTGATATGGGTGTTCTTGATAGAATACCCAAGGAATTTTCGCCACAGAGAAATTTAACAAAAAGTCGTGAGGGCTTGTCGATATTGGTCGGGCGATGGACATTGGCATGATAAGCAGGTGCACCAAACTCGGTGACATCAATATCTGTATAGCAGACCATGATACACAAAGGGTGTGCAAGGGAATATGAAATACCTCGGAAATCAAATGTTGAGTCAATGAAATAGTGGTGCCATGTCGACCGCGGTGGTGTAACCTTGCGGTACATTAACAATATTGGCGATGAGCTGCTGCAAGTGAGGGATTTGGGTAGGAAGTTCCATTTGAGAGAATTCGTAAAAGCTGGTGTGGATTCGTGACTTCTTTCTTGGGGCCAACAAGGGCTTCCACGGAAAGTGGGCGTCAAGAAGGATCTGAGGATGCAAAAGGGGCGGATCCTTGGGGCGATGCTTGAAGTGTAGAAAATCTTAGGGCAGCCATGGGAATGATGTGCGAGCGAAGAGAGGGATGCCAAAGGCGGAAAGGCAAAAGTCGAGCGCGGAGGGGACGAAGCCTTGAGAGGAGCGAAAGGTGTGTTTTAGAGGCCCTGGCTGGGTGCGAAGAGGTATGAAGAGTCTGCGAAGCTGGAACCGTTGATGGTGCCCGGTGTCAAAGGATCGAAGAAGGGGATTGAGGCAAAATTTGGCTAAGTCCCAAAAAGCGTAAGGGAGAAGCAATGAGCGGTGAGGATGAGGCGTGAAGAAAGATCCGGATGTGGCCGGATGGCAAAGGACACCCATTAATGTTGGGCGTGGAAAGAAGAATGGCATTCAATCTTTGGCAACTTCGAAGTGGGATATCATTAAAAGGAATGTGTCGAGGAAGGTACCATGGCTAGATATGCGGCGGGAGAACAGATTCTCCTTTTAGAAACAGACCTTGCATTGCAAACACGTTGGCGATTTGTGTGATTGGTCCCGTCGACAAAGGAGGTCCTCGATTGGCTATATAAGGCGAACCGAGAAGCGAAGGCATCAGATGGCTTCGGTATAGGCTCTTAGCTGGTTTGAGCGAAGATTGCACCATGCCCACTACTTGTCGGGGAGTGGATCACTTGTAAGATGAATTATGCGGATCTCGGCTGCCACAGCGGGTGGCATTCGCATGGGCGGCTGGTGTGCCGAGATGGTGAACATCCGGCCGAAGACCAGCGGGATGGAGGTGGTTTACACCTTATTTGGGATCAGGGGCGAGAACCTCTACCATCTCCCTCGCATCACCTACGCTCGAACCCGGAGTAGGGGTTTTCCTCTTAGGACTTAGTAGATGGGGCTCACGAGCCCGTTTTTGTATATAGAGGCGGTGCCCATAAGCGGAAAATAGCTTGGGCTGCGCCCACATTTTGTAGAAAATCTCCACTATAATATAATCTACCGCCTTTCTAGTCACTTTCGTGGTGTTTGATTCTTGAACTGTCTACGTGTGTTGATGTTCACTTTACGTGTGATGAAATGCTTTGAGGCGAAAACCATTAACCAATGTAGGTAATGGGTGCCATCTAACTTCGGCTAGTTGAGGCGGCTTGGTCTAACCACTTGAACAATTTGATAAGGGCCAAACCAGCGAAACTTGAGTTTACGGGAAAATTTTTGTACACGGAATCATAAAGAAGAACCAAATCTCCTTCTTTGAATGTTTTTGTCTTCAAGCGTTTGTCATGTAAAGATTTTTGCAAGCTATTTGTCCATGAAGAACACGAATATAAGCATCCCTTCTAAGTTCATCCATTTGTTCTAATTGATAGACCCGTTCTTTGAGAAGCATTTGGTGGATTATGAAGCGTGCCGGTTGAAAGCGGAGTGTTGGAAGGATGTATTCAAGCGGCATGAGAGCTTCGACCATAAACCAATTTAAAAAGGGTGTGACCGTAGCAATCTTGAAACAAGTATTGTAGGCCCAAAAGAGCGATAGGAAGTTTTATGCGCCAATCAATGCGGGGAAGCGTCCAAAATTTTCTTGAGAATGGTGACGAGTTTTTTGTTGGTGCTACGCCAACCCATTTGCCTTGAGGATAGTAAGGTGTGCTCTTGTGATGATGTATCGGGGAGATAGTCCGTCAGCTCTTTGATAGTATGATTGATGAAATGAACACCACGGTCCTTTGACCAGCTCAGGTAGGGCAACCCGAATCAGCGTGATGATTTGTTGATAGAGGACTCTAGGCGGCGCTGCTGGCGGTGTTATGCGGAAGTGCCGGAGGCTTCCAGCCCATTTGGTGGCGGTGTCGATTATTGACGCTGCCCCAGCGGGGAGGATCTATAGGTCCCACAAAGTCCATTCCCCATTCTTTGAAGGAAGTGGCGTGGCGGCGGCGTCAAGGAAGCGTCGCGGGCCGTGGGGCGTCCACCGTGGCAGCAAGCGTCCTTGATGCGTGGCGTGGTGAGCATCTTTGAAAGCGTGGGCCAATAATACCCGGCGAGAAGGATTTTTGCGTGCGATGGTGTCACCATGAAAATGACCACCAGAGCCCTTGATGAGCTTCTCGAACAATATGCGGAACTTCTGAGGTAGAGAACGGCGTGAAGGATGGTGTCCTTACCCTTTTGTAGAGATGTCCGGCAACCATGGTGTAGTCACGGACCTCGGGAGAAATTGATAAGCGGCAAGGATTGGCTTGGCGGGGAAGGCGTCGTCGTCTTACGGTGGAAGAGCACTGTGAGGAGAATGCTAGCTGAAAATCATGGAACCAATGTGGTGTTCTTGGGTGAAAAAGAGTTGAGCATCGGGGAAGGCGTCGAGACCCTGTTGCGGGATCATCCGATGTGGATCGTGAAAGATATCAGGAACAACATGAGATTTACCCGGCCTTATGAGCGATTTCAAAGGCAAATTCTTGGAGAAGAAGGACCCAACGAGCAATGCGGCCCGTGAAGCGTGGACTTGTTGATCAAATAGAGGAGTGCTTGATGGTCCACAAAAGAACTTGATTTATTTGCCCAAAAAGGTAATGTGAGCGTTGGACCACGAGAAAATGAGACCCAAAGCTCACGCTCAGTGGCGAGAATAGTTGCATTTCAGCCCGGAATTGAGTTTTGGTGGCGTAGCGATTTAGTTTTATCGATTAATGCGCATCATATTCTTGAAGAACAGCTCAATAGCAAAGCGCCCGAACATCGACATGAGCGTGAAAGGGCTTGTCCCATTGAGGAGGAACAAGAACCAGGTGCACGGTAAGCAAAAAGCTTGGTATTTGGAAGCGGCTTCGCTTTGGGAATTCAAGCCCGGGTGGATTCGTCACCGTGAGTTTATGAATGGGATGCGCAATGTTTGCCGATCGGTATGAAGGTGGAGTAATAATTGACCTTTCGGGGAAGGGCGTGTCTCTTTGATATTGGCTGGTGCTTGAGCCTTGAGCACACAAGCGATTTTGGCGAGGATCGGTGGTGATTCTGCTAGCGACAACATGGCCCTAACGGAGAACACGAAGTGGCCTTAAAAGGTGCATTTCGGGATTGAGACTAATGCGGACTCATCACATTTACGGAAGGCGGGTTCCAATTTATCAAATGGTCAGCCATGGGCGTAGGCGGAGAGAAGTCATCTTGAAAAATTTGCAAGAAGGGATTTTCCTTCATGAAATCATGAAAAAGCGAGAGCATGATGCGTTGAAATGTTGAAGGAGAGTTGGATAATCCAAAAGGAACCACCTTGTAGGCAAAAGTGCTTACGGGGTGGTGAAAGTGGTTTTGAGTTGATCAGATTCTTTGATGGAGATCTGATTGTAGCGAGAAAAACCATCCATAAAAGTACATCTCATGTCCGACCACTTCTTCGAACTTGGCAGTGCGTGAAGGGAAGTGGAAAATGATCCGCTCCGTGGCACGATTGAGTTTAGATAGTTTACCGCAGGCGGATCTTACCATTGTGCTTAAGGGCAATGGCGATGGGGCTCACCCATTCAGAATGTTTGACCTCATAGATCAAACCTGCAGCAAGGAGTTTGTCAATTTCGCCTTGGCCAGCGATCCGCGGTAATTAGGGTTGAGCGGTCTTTGTCGTTGCTACAGCGGTCTTGCATCGATTTGGTAGGAATGGTAAGTTCCCCAAGCTTTTGTTGATTCCCAGAAGATCTTTGTAACTCGGGCGAAAATGTGTTTGAATTTTTTGAGCGGCGTGGCCTTATTACGATAAGGGCGGAAGGTTTGCAGCAATGCAGACGGGTTGATTGTTATTTGCCAGCGTCCACAATCGACCGAAGTCACGAATATGGGGTATGACTTGGTATCTGGACAATGTGTGCGAGGAGGTTGGAGCATAACTTAGGATCGCGTGGCACTGCGTGGTGAAAAAAGCGGTTGCTTTCGGTTTCATCTAGCGATTGGTTGCTTCATGGCGTGTACATCAGCGGGAGTTGCGGGTGTCGATGTCGAAAAGTGATCAGCAGCGTTGGATTGATTACAGGAGCGGTGGGGGGTCAAGCAAGGCAGCCCCTGACCTGGTCCGATCAAGAGTCATTCCTCCCCAGGATCAGCATATTTGGGGTAGGATAATGACGGAACTCGCGGGTGGGCGAACTTGTAAATATTACGAGCTTCTTGAATCGATTAATACGAAGAGAAGGTTCCGCATTGTCAGCGAAATGATCTGCTGTTTGCAAG